>PVKS010027080.1:0-27907 GCA_004027875.1 Aplodontia rufa | reverse complement strand
ACCAACAGTGTGTTAGTGTCCCTATCTCTCCACAGCCCTTCCAGCATCTATTATTGTTTATTTTCTTCATTTTTGCCAATCTGATTGACATGAGGTGAAATTTTAATGTAGTTTTCATTTGCATTTCTCTGATTACTAGTGATTTAGAGCACTTTCTCCTGTATTCATTGACTTGATCAATGTCCTCTGGTGAGAAGTTTCTATTTAGCTCTTTGGCCCATTTATTGATTAGGTTGTTAGTTTTTTGAGGTTGAGATTTTTGAGGATTTTGTAAATTCTGGATATTAGTCCTTTGTCAGAAGAATCATAGGCCATGATTCTCTCCCATTCTGTAGGAAGTCTCTTGACTCTTTTGATTATTTCCTTGGCAGTGCAAAAGCTCTTTAGCTTTATGGCATCCCAATCACTGATTTTTGACTTTACTTCCTTCACTTTAGGAGACATGTTGAGATCATATGATATTTGTTTTTGTGCTTGGAGGAGGAGACGGGTTGAGATTGAACCAAGGCCTTGAAAATGCTAAGTAAATGCAGTTACTGATAAGCTACAAGCCCAGCCCCTGGTCTTTGTCTCTCTTACAGTCACACTGCTACATACCCCAACACCCTGCCTGACAGTGTCAGTTTAGTCTGATCTGAGGGTGGCAGGTAAAGACCCATATTTTGAATTATTGCTCTTGCCTAATTTTGGAGTACATGTTTCAGGAGAATAACAGAGAGGAGCATATAATAAAAGCATAATTTTAAGAGATTTTCTTTCCTTTAAGATGTATAGTCTAGATAACTGTTATGGTTTGGATGTGAATAAGTTTGCTCTTTTCAAACATCTGTGTGCCCATGTTGATGGGATTATGATAGTTTTGCTTTTTGCACAATTTCCCCAACACACTCATTATTGATCCCCTGATGGGGGTTAACTGGTATGCTCAGGCAGGTAGGGTGTGGCTGGAGGAGGTGGGTCATTGGGAGAGAGCTTTGTGGTATATCTTTTGTATCTGGAATGGAGTCCTGCTCTCTGCTTCCCAATCATCATGTGAGCGGCTTCCTCTGCCGCATTCTTCTACCAGGATATTCACCCATATCTAGAGCCCCAAAGAATGGAGCCAGCCTTCTACACACTAAGGCCTCTGAAACTCTGAGCCCCTAAATAAACCTTTCCTCCTAAAATTGTTCTTGTCAGGTCTTTTAGTCACTGCAATAGGAAAAGCAGACTAAAACTCTGTTTCACTAATTCACTTTGCTCTTATTGAACATTTTGTTCCCATATTGATGGGATTATGATAGTTATTGCTTTTCATACCCTTCACCCCCCCAAATTAAGTTAGTTTTAATACATCGATAATCTGTTTTCAAACAGAAGCAACTTTTTTCATTTCCTGCCTAGAAGAAATTACTCATTGTGCCATAGAGTGACTTTTCCAGTCTTGCTGGAGCTCATCCCAGAGATGGTATCTGGGAGAGAGGGAGAAAGGATAAAGCTTAGTGTTAAGAACTTAGTTCTCAGCAGTTAAGGTGCTTGCCTGGCATGTGTGAGTACGTGTGTTCAAACCCCAGCACCTCAGCAAAGTGTCTGAGCAACAAAAGCCATGTGAAAAACTAAATAAAGTTTATTCAGTTTTCTCTCTCTGTCTCATTGTCCCTCTCTCTTAAAAAAAAATAAATAAATAAAAGAAGAAGAAGAACATAGTTCTGGGGCTGAAGCAGTGGCTCAGTGATTATGTTGTTTGCCTGGTACGCACGAGGTTGCAGGTTTGAACCCCAGCACCATGTACACAACTAAGTGTTGGAGCAACGAAAGCCACGTGAAAAACTAAATAAAATTGATTCTCTCTCTCTCTCTCTCTCTCACTCTCACTCATTGTCCCTCTGTCTTTTTTTTTTTTCTTTTTTTAAAGCACATGGTTCTGAGAGCTGGGGATGCTGTTCAGTGGCTCAGATGTGAGCCTGTGGGTTCCATCCCCAGCACTGTAGAAATGAAAATAAGGAAAGAATAAAGTTCTGAAGTAAGAGAGACCTGGAGATGGATGTGAGAAAACTCCAAACCCTCATGAACTCTGTGTGTGTATGCGCACATGTGTGTGTGACTATAAATTGGAGATAATGATTCCTCCTTTTTAGAAATGCATCAAATCCATACTTTGGCTGAATTCTTGATAGCCAAGTGCTAAACTTACTGACACTAAAGTCAAATACATCCAACATGATATGATTTTCTGGAATGAAAGAATAAACGTGATCCCTGGTACTACTCACCCGCAATTCTGACCACAAGAATGAGCCTAATGTTATTACCTCACTCATCTCTAGCCACAACAATGTCTCATCATCAGTAAGCCCAAGACGTCAATGGCATTTAGTAATAAGTATTTATTTTTCACCATTTTATAGGTCAGCTGAGTGGTTCTACTGATTTGAACCACACCCCCTGGATCTTCTCAGGGCTTGCTCTGCTTCTGTGTCACTTGGCAGGTGGCTGGAGCTGGCTGGTGTGGAATGCTCTGTACTATGACATGGAGGACATGCTGTCTGCTCCATGTGGTCTTTCATCTTCTAGCAGGTAACCGAGCTTGCTCCATGTCATGAGAGGGTTCGAAGAGTGGGGGGTAAATGTGCAAGCCCTCTGGAGGACTTGGTTCAGTCACATGGGTTGCAATCTGTTAGCTAAAGTAAAAAGAAAGTTGACCAGATTCAGAGCATGGGGAAATAGACTCAACCTCTTAATAGGAGGGGCTCCAAGTTCAGATTGCAAAGCTGGGAGGGTATAGAGGCGTATGGAGGCGCAGTGGAACCACCACATTAACATGCTTTTATCATTCAAGTTTTACTAGTCATGGCTAGGTATGTCACTCAGTGGTAGTAGAGTGTTTGTGCTTCGCATGGACGAGACCCTGAGTTTGATCCCCAGCATCAATACAAAACGTTTCATGAGTCAAAAGTTATAAGTTTGACATTATGAGGAAGAAACATTGTCAGCTGCTGGATTTCTCCTCTGGTAGCTACCTACATATCAATAAGTAGGATCCACCTTCAACTGTGATTCATAGGGAAGCAAGATATTGAAATATCATTTAAAAATAAATATTCTACTCTTTCCCCCTTAGTTTGAATTAACAATGATTTATCATGGGCTTTGTTGTAGAATGATTTGTGAGTTTTTCCTCCTTGTGCAATTCTAAGTGACAAGGTTAACTTGCTGATTTTAAAGCAACCATAAGATATTGAAGAATTTCCAAGCAGCAATTTTCTTTAAGAGGATCATGGCTTAAATAGGATTTAAAAAAAAATTAAATACACTTACAAAATGTCACTTTAATGTTAAGAATACTAGTACTTCAAAACAATTCTGTAAAGTCTAGAATTATAATTCAATGTATTAATCTTTATTATCCTCTGTGTATTTTCATTTAAAGTTGTATGAACATTTGTTGACCAAAAAAAGATCTGTATCCTAAAGCTAACGTGCTTTCTTTAACACAACATTCATGAATTTCACACTGACTTGCAATAATAAATATAAGCTCATATTTCAACGGACTGATAACATTCCAACCACTAAACACAGATGGGTGATTTTTTTTTTACTCCAAGTTTCACGCAAAATGCTTGCCTTTATTTGAAAATTACATTGTATGTATTTGAATATGAACAATAAATCTGAATGTTTGTATTACTGATGTTGCTGTAATGATCAAAAACCATGGACTTTGGAAGGTAAATGGATGGCTATGGAAGAAATCATGCTGAGTGAAGTCAGCATAACCCAGAGAACCAAGGGTCAAATATTTTCACTCATCTGTGGAGGCTGGAGCCAGAATAGACGCTGGCCAATGTGAAACGTGGTCAACTCTCATGTAGTAAACCCAGGAAAGGTGTAGTGACACACAACCTAAGGCATTCACAGAGATGTATTGGGAAGGAGGGGGTAGCGGGTAGCAGGGAGGAGTAAGGGTGGGAAACTGGATGGGCTCTAGGGGGGTAAATCTAATTTTCAGAATATATACATATCATATTGTTTCATTGGAAGCATTTTTGATTGTACAACAACTAAATTTCTTAATAAAAAAAGAAAAAAAAATCATGGAGACCTATGCAAATAGATGACCTTCCATCATACACAAATTCAGGAATGCCAAAAATATCACTGAAGCCAGATTGCAAAGCTGAAGCCAAAAGCAGAATTTCAGGACTACAGCCAGACCAAAACTGAGCTCTGGGTGTCTCTCAGATCCCTATGGTATTCAGAAGGTAAAGTAGGCAATGAGTATAGATAATGTGTGGCACACAGTAGGTCTTTGATAAATGGTAGGTCTTGCTTTTCACTGTTTTTATCTTTGATTAGAACTAGTTATAATATTCCATTGTCAGAAAGGCTTATCAGAATGGTTTCTTGAGTCACAGCAGTGAAAAGGATATAAAGAGAGATAATATCTGTGAAAAAAAGAACCTGTGCCCTTGGAACATATAGAAGGCTCTCTGCCTACATTTTTGCCTTAACTTTCCAAAACCTCCAAGTTTTAGCCCACTGACGCTCTAAGTACCATGACATGGTGACAATTATTTCATCTGTTATAACGTTCATTGTAAATATGAGTAAGCCCCCAAAGGCTTCCAGAATGTTTGGATTCTATAGACGAAATTTGTAGAATTATTTAGGGCAATGTTTAAAAACCAGATGGATAACTATGGATTTAGGGTATAAAGTAAGTCTATTCCAGGTATTGACTATTAGAGTTCTTAATGAATAATTGATTTCTGCAAATAGCTTGAATTTCAAGATCAAATTGAAAATTTACATCAGAGAGATGTAATTCAGTTTAGCTACTGAAAACCTAATCGTTGGTTCCTAGATATTTTACTGTTTATGTACTATGTAATTTATGGCTTTAATATTTGTGTTTCGGATTAAACTTAAATAGCATGGCTACAAACATTAAACAAAAGCAGGTTCATTAGTTGCCCATTCTTTTTTTCCCCTTTTCCTTCTTCTTGGCTATCTCCTTTTCAAAGCAAATTTTATTGTGTGTTTTTAAGGGGCAAAACAATGTTATAGGATATATACAAATAGTTTAAAGGTTGCTAAAGAGAGCAAATTAACATACCCATCTTCTCCCATAATTACTCACTTTTTTTTATAGTAAGAACATCTAAAATCTACTCATTTTGCATGAATCCCACTTAGAGTAAAATTTTATTACCTCTCATCCTTGTGGTGTAGTTCCCCATTCTTAATTAAGTCAACAAGATAACACGCAATCTACGGATGATACAAAGCTAAATTGGGCTGGGTTGTTGCCTTCAATATAGGGGGTAGTGAATTAGGGAAATGTTTCCTAAGTTGTAAAGCAAATAGTGATCACTGTTCTGTGTGTCCGATCCCCAATCTTCACCCGCTTCTTCGTTTCCTGACTCTGCAACCTGGCCATGAAACCTTGGCTTTTCAGTTTGACATTCCAAAGGTAAGCAGAGGGTGTCATTTCCACTTTGAACTCATCCTCTTAATGATCTTATAAATTGCTTTTTCACTGATATCACCTCAATGCCTTTCTTTTGTTTAAAACTATATTAGTGCACTGGAAGCTTTGTGTTATACAATTGGTTTTAAGATAGGTGTGCTAAATCAAACTGTTCCATTGCCAACTTTTAGCCAGAAGAGGGCGTGCAAGAGCCAAAGCCAGGAAAGCTGGAGACGTTTATGATTTTCATATATTTTTTCTGTACTGAGAGGTCTGGAATTTTATTCTTCAATTTAACACTTAGAGCCCAAAGTTCAGCCTTGTAATATGTGTACAGTTAGCCAAACTGTTGGGAGTGGGCTACTCAAGTAATGTTTTCACAAGCATATGATTCAAGTTTAATAATTTGTTGAAAACAGGAAAAATGGGTTTTTTTCAATGGCTAGTGCCAAATAATGGGTTCAATTCCATTCTGCCAAACATATGCAAGTAGTAATGTTGGTGCTTTGGTCTACATGTCTATATGACAGTCCCAAATCAGAAGGAGCACGGTTAATCCATTTTTATGAGTCATTGTGTGGACATAAAATAGGAAGCCCCAAATGTTAACATTTGGTGAATCTGGTAAAGGGATCTACAGGAGTCTTTGCATTCTACTCATTCCTGCAACTTTTCCCTTAAATTTGAAATTATTTGCAAGTAAAAGGTAAAAAGAAAGGCTATATAAGGACTGGCGATGTAGCTCAGTGGTAGGCTGTCTATGCCTTGCATGTGGGAGGTCCTGAGTTCAACCCCCGTTATTGGAAAACATGTTTTAAAAAAGAAAAGGCAGGTTTCTTTGTTTTGGTCAATCATACATAGTATGATATTATTATTGGTAGAAAGTAGAGCTTATTTCTCTGGGGGAGATTTATAGCTGAAATTAAATGCAATTGGCGTTAAGAAAATATGAAGAATTGATGTGCGTGAATTACCTGAATCTCAAGTTCTCTTTACCCTGCGAATCTTAGAATATCCAATAAATCAAAGACATGATGAACAATGTCAAAATATTTCCATAGGGTGTTGGAGCAGTGGCTCAGCCGTTGGAGAGCTTGCCTGGCATGCACAAGGACCTGGGTTCAAACCCCAGCACCACACACACAACTAGGTGTCAGAGAAAAAAAGCCAGATGAAAAACTAAATAAAGTTGATTCTCTCTTTTACTGTTTCCCTCTCTCTCTTAAAAAATATTTTAAAAAATTTCCTAAGGGAAATGATGTTCACTTCCTGTGACATGTGGAAAGGCTGAGGAAAATCTGTTAGAAAGAATCACCTGGCTTAGTGAGCTTACGTCTGTTCCTGACTCTGTCACCGTAATGCTAGCCTCTGTCACCCGCTGTTTCTCAAACTGAACTGGAGCTCAACACTTGGAAGGTGAGGCTTCCTGAATTTGGGAGACTAAATATAGTTTCACACACAGACTTTACCTTCTCTTATAACTTACTTCCTTCCCTCTTTCCTTCCTTTTTATACCGTCTTTCTCTCTTCTTTCTTTCTCAAGGTCTTGCTGTGTTGCCCAGGCTGGCCTTGAACTCCTAGGTGGAAAGCAATCCTCCTGCCTCAGCCTCCCAAGTAGCTGGGATTCCAGGTACTTGCCACGGGAGCCTAGCTCATACTTGGACTTTAAAGTAATCCGAGCCCAGATCTTCAACTTCACCTCCAAGACTAGGACCTACCATAAGGAATAAAACTGCAGGAAGTACTGTGCTACTCATTTTTTATTACTTTAGACTCTGGTTTAATCCTTCTTTTCCTATCAAGCTGCATATGGATAATATTTTTCTCAAAAATTAGATTGAATTTGGCAGCCACATATAGACTCTGGAGATGTACAAATGGGTTCAAAAGGAAGTGGTTTATTTTCTGGGATTCATTTTTCTTATTTGTTTGGTATGTTTGTGTGTGTGTGTGCTTTGTTTCTTAGCACCTGTTATCCATTCTCTACCAACTACAGAAATTGAAAGTTCAATTTCAATTCTGCCTCTCCTGTGGTTTCTGTACTCAGTATCATGACCACTGCATTCAGTCCTGTTGGCAGGGTTTCTCCAAGTGAAGAGAGATAGAGGTTTTACTACACTCCATAAATATGACCATTTATTGGACCTAACATATTTACGTTCCCATTCATTCAATGCTCACTTAAACTGTCCAATTTACTTGACCCAGTCTATAAATGTAAATTGCCTGCATCTGAAACTGACTCTGGATGGCTTTAGAGTGTGCAGGAATTGGAATTATATGACTTCTACAGATGGACTAGGACTCCTACCAGATCGACCAGGTCTCCTGCCGCCCTTACGCTGTCTTTCAACCTTTCTTTCCACTCTGAAAAGGACTAAAAATGCTGGGGTGGGAGTGTAGCTCAGTGGTAGAGCCCTTGCCTAACATACATGAGGCTCTGGGTTTGATTTTGAGTGCTGCAAGAAAAAAAAGTACTAAAGATGGATATTATTCTAAAATTTTAGTTAAACTATTTTTGGAACCAGTAACTAGATGCATTTAGTAGATGTCACAATTTTGCCTCAAATAAAAATGTTTTATTTGGAAAAAGTCACCAAGATTGCCCAATGTTAAAAGAAAAAGCATGAGCTGTATTGTTGTTTTCTTTATTGTAAACCTAGAAATTTTACATTTTGTAGAATGATTTGAGGAATACTTGACTACCAATCTTAAGTGCCTAACTAGTCCTGAACCTGTCAGCTGGTATGATCACCCCTTACTCTCCAGAGCTAGAGGTTACTTAGAAAGTTTTTGTGTTTGTTTTTGAAGTGCTGGGGATACAGTCCAAAGGCCTTGTGCTCATGTGTGACAGGCAGGTGCCCCTCCACGGGGATACACCCTGCATCTATTTCTTCTTATTGCTGAGGACAGTTTGGAAGAAGCCTCCACCCTTCCTGACAATTTCACTTTCTCTATGTGCAATGATAATCTAAACTTTTCTATAATTTTCTGATTTCCATTTTTCCAATATTTTCTTCAGGATCTCATGTTTCATGTTTCCACAATGAATGGACACACTTCCAGAAATAAAATAACTAAACATATGTATGCCTTATAAAAAAATCAAACAGCTGCACCCAGAAAAGGAAATGGGTAATAGAAATGAAGAATAACAGTGACTTGTTTATGTTTTCTGATAAGGCATATTATCTCATTTGTGTAACATTAAAGAAAAGTTCATTAGAAATCAAAACTGGGAAAGGAATACTAGCGACCCTTATGTTAAAGTTTAGGTTGAAATTCTGCATAGGATGGAAATTTCATTTTAAAGTATTAGTAAATTTTAGAAATGTGAATGAATTTGAACATTTTAACCTGTTTAATAATGTACTTATTAGAAAAGACAGTATAATGATGTCAAAGAATTTAGCACAATGCCCAGGACATTCCAGATGCTTAATAAATAGCAGTTATTAACTGATTGAGCTTCAGTCTATTCAAGTATATTTTCTAACATAAAAAAGACCCATAAAACTTTCTTTCTAATTAGGTAATAAATGCTGGCCAGTTGGAGGCTCTCCAGATAACTGTTATATAAGAATTTATAATACGAAGCCAGTGTCCAGGATGCTGTGAAAAAAAAGCTGCAAAATGGTCCTGAAGACTTGACAAATCTTAAGGTGTTATGGGGATGCTAGCATTTTCAAGACGTGAAATTCATTAAATGCTTTTTCCTGTTCATTTGAATCCTGCTTAATGCAGAACATTCTCCTTTTTTCCTTCATTTTGAGGAAATGCAGATGTGAGTTACTATCCAAGGTCTCTAAACAAATGTGCAGTTTAATTCAATTGTTCCCTGAGAGATTGACTTCTTGCAAAAGCCAAAGAAAATCTTTTACTAATCCAAAAGGTACAAAAATAAGGTTGAGACCATAAAAACGGGAGGAGGGGTTGCGCTTGGTTTGGAAAAGTTAGTGTGTTTGGATGGGGATAATCACCACCACTATGAGGCTACACTGAGAATTCCATCTTTCCCTTTCCTGCTAATGTAAGATGCACAATAGTTCTTTTATCTTTTTATGTTTTTACCAGAAAACTTCTGAGGCAACTTTGGTAAAGGAAGTTCTTATTTATTTCATATCTAAATACTCAGGATAAAGGGAACTTCCTTTTGCTTTTTTTCTCTATGACCTAGGCATAAAAATACAATGATCTCGTAATGTGAAATCTTAAGGAAACTGGGATCTGAAAATGCCTTCTGAATTATTTTAATTAAAAAATATGAAATTATCTTCACACAATCTAGTTTCTCAGCCTAGATATTAAACTATATGGCTTCGCACCATGCAAAAGTATTAAACATTTTTCCACCTCCTCTTGCTCCTCAGGGACCAGACCCATTGGGAATCCCACCGAATGTTCCTGTAGGTTTCTCAAAGGCGTCTTCCTGGAGACCACCAAACTGAGACGTTTCCTTGTCCTGGCTGTACCTCTCAAGGGTCCCTCCTTTCTAAAGGGTGGTGTAGACCGTGTTGCCCCAGGCAGTTGCCCACCAATACCTGGTCCCCAGGCAGCCCATGACCAAAGAGAAGACTGCAAATGGCAGCACATAGAAGCCATCTTCACCCATGAAGCCGCCAGCACCGGTCACTTTCCCATAGAAACATCCAGGAAGTAGTTAGTTTCTTTTTATTTTTTCATTGCATGCCTCTCTCACCTGCTAAACCTAAACTCTTGAGACTACTTCTGAAATAAAGAGTTTATTGAGCCATTTTGGATGCTGGCCAGAAAGAAAGGACCATTTCTTGGACAAGTTCCTGCACCCCCAATAGCAGGGATAGGTGGCAGTTGGAAAAGTGTCCACGGATCAGAGCTAAGAGATTTTTTTTATAAAGGAAATCTGGGGAAAGGTCTGGAATAGTTCACCAATCAATAAAGAGAAGTACTTGTTGCTTCTGGGTTGATTGGGGTTGTAAGCTGTATGCAGAGGCAAAGAGGGGGTCGCGATGGAATCTGAGTTGCTTCAATGTACATTCAAGACAATCTTTTATTCTTTTCTGCCTGTAGCTGATTAGTTTCCCCACCTTTCCTCCTTTTCCAGATGTTTGTAATTAAATTTAAGACATCTCAGAATTTTTCTCTTATGGCACCTTAAGGCTCCAATATAGGTCTGCGATTATGGGGCCATGGGAGACTAAACAGTAGCCCCCGATTCCCCTTGGCTTCAGTTACTGGAGACCAACTGTGGTCTGAACATGTTAAATGGAAAATTCCATAAGTATAAAATTCATACATTTGAAATCACATGCAGTTCTGAGAAGCATGACAATATCTCCCACTGTCCCTCTCTGTCCAGCCCAGAACTCCAGTCATCCCCTTGGAAGCATCTCGGCACAGTATCCTCTACCTAGCCATTAGTCACCTGGTTACCATCTTGATAATCAGATCAATTGTGCTGCTGCTGTACTGTGTTCAAATAGTCCTTACTTTATTTATAATAGCCCCATAGCACATAAGTAGTGATGCTGGCCTTTTTTATGGTATATTTTCATAATTATTTTATTTTATTATTGCTGTTAATGTCTTACTGCACCTAATTTATTAACTAATCTTTCACAGATTTGTATGTGGGATCTGATGCCATCTCTAGGTAGAAAGTGTCAGAACTGAATTGAATCACAAGACACCATTTGTTTGGTGTTAGGGGAATAACTGCTACACATCAGAGGCCACAGATGGATTTTGTTTGTAAAAGTGTAGGAGAAACTGAATTTGCCCCCATAACCTCAGAAAAGTAAAATGCATATAAAATGTACCATTAGTGACATTTAGTACATTCCAAGTGTTTATAACCATCATCACAATCTAGTTCTAGAACATTTTCAACCCAAAAGAAAACCTCAGGGGTTTATGGTAACAATCACTTTCTCTTCTTCCTTCTCCAGCACCTGACAATCACTGACCTACCTTCTGTTTCTTTGAATTGGCTTATTCTGGACATTTCACACAAATGGAGTCATACTATGTAAGAATTCTGTGTGTGGCGTCTTTCATTAACACAATGTTTTCAGGGTTCATCATGTTGTAGCATATATTCATGCTTCATTCTTTTTTATAGCCAAGTAGTCTTCCAATTGTATTGCTACATGACACTTTGTTGATTCATTTATCAGTTGATGGACATTTTGGTTGTTTCTACCATGACATTGGCAAATGTTCTGTGGACATCTGTGCAGCAGTATATGAACATATGCTTTCAACTCTTTTGGTTATATATACAAAAGAGAGGAATTTCAGGGTCTTATAGTAGTCTACATCTAACTTTTTGAGAAAGTTCCAAACTGTTTTGTACTGGATCATTCCTGCTAGCATTGCTGAAGGTGCCAATTTCTCTACTTCCTTGCCAACATATTTTCCTATTATTTTTGCATCCTACTTGGAGCAAAGTAGTATCTTGTGGTTTTGATTTGTATTTCACTAAAGACTAGTGATAACAATGGATATCTTCTCATGGGACTGTCAGCCCTTCTTTGGAGAAATATCTATTCAAGCTGTTGGTAAATTAGGTGTCTTTTGTTCTTGGATTGTAAGAGTTCTTATATATTCTAGATACTAGATTCTCTCTCTGTGTGTGTGTGTGTGTGTATGTGTGTGTGTGTGATTTTCAAATATTTGTTATTTTTTTGACATCACATGGTGATTTTCCTTAGACCCCCCCTTTTATATGAAGGCATTATTAAAAGTCCTGGATGGTCTTTAACTTTTTATTTCCAAAAAGAAATCGTGACGATAGTAAACATCAAAATAGGGGTTCAATAAAACAAAGGGGTAAGATGTAGGGATGGGGAAGGGAGAGAATTATGTCAAATGTCCATGTCTAAAGGTAATGATAGATGAGAAAAAATAATTTAAAATATGGAAATTATTTTTCTGGAAATCATTGTATTCATTACAAGAAAAATAAGGAGAACGAAAGATAATGAAAAAATTTAAAGCAACAGAAAGATTTTTTCCAAAATAATTTACAACCCAAATTTTGGTTTTCAGATGAGGTTTAACTAATCATGAGACAAAATTACAAGAAATGTAAATTAGCATATTTGTTTGGGTTTGAGGTCTCCTTTGGTGATGCAAATACTTGCACTTAAAAGAACTTTCAGTAAATCAAATGTGAATTTTCAATACTGCTCATATATATGAAGAAAGAAGGGAAAATATGAATGAACCTACTGGAAGTCATTCTCCCTAAACAGACTTCTGATGGGTGCACAGAATGGCAAGAACCTTCTGATCTTGCTGAAACTTGAAGAAAAACAAAGTTGAGCTTGCAGCTTTGAGAACTACCAGCCAGATGAAATATGATTACCTCCATACGATTTGTATCAACTTCAGTTAGCAAAGTTAAAACTGCATTTTTTCTAGACATATAATTTTCAACTTGCTGTAGTAAAGATGTAGGGGACTGCTTTTAAATATCATTTTATTTTATTTATATATATGCATGTGTATATGTACACGTAAAGTCAAAATAACTTGAAAATACAACTTTTAAAGTCTATAGAATTCAACTTTTTAATTCAACTATGTTTAAACATAGTTTGGCAGATTACCTGAATTTTAGTTTTGATTATAATAAATTATAATTATTGTTCTTACTACCTATGTGTTGTAAGTATTTGTTGTAGTTTCTCAGAAGAGACCAAATAGTTTAGACTGTTTGTTAAGGGCAAGAAGGAAATTTCTTCTTATTTCCTCTGCAAGGAACAAGATCATCTTAATATCTCTCAGGAGAGGTTCCATAGAGAAATTCATAATTAATTGTAAACTTTTTTTTTGAAAAATTTCAGTACAACATTCGAGATACACAAAGAATAAAAATAAGTCATAGGAAGTGGCATGTAAGGGAACTTTGAGCACTGGAGACAATTGCCACATGAAGTAGCAATGAAATAGCTGGTCTTTCCTGAATTTTTTTTTTTTTTGGTACCAAGGATTGAACCCAGGGGTGCTTAACCACCAAGCCACATCCCCAGCCCTTTTTATCTTATTTTGAGATAGGATCTAGTTAAGTTGCTAAGTGCTTCCCTAAGTTTCTGAGGCTGGCTTTGAGCTTGCAATCCTCCTGCCTCAGCCTCCCAAGCAGCTGGGATTACAGGTGTGCCTACCTTACCCTGCCATCTTCCTTAACTTTTAAGGAATTAAGGATGTAACAATAAAAAAAGAGGACGGAATTTGCTAAATTTCCATACTTCCAAATTCACCAACTATAAATTGTAGACTTTGGGGGGAAGACAACAGCCCTACCAGGTTCCCCAATCTATTGCAATGTGAAATGACCACTTTTTTTTCTTCGTAAATAAACTCTGACAAATTGTGAGTGTTTTGAAGAAGAGGATAAATGGAGAGTGGAATGAGGGTGTGGTTATAGGTGCTGCCTGCACTTAGTACAAATCTCCTGCATCATTCTTTTTTTTTTAAAGAAAAACATTTAAAATATTAACTCTCGAAATACCACATAAATTGATTGAAACTGTCATGGGAAAATGATACCAAACTGTGTTGTGATTGGTTCTCAGCTCACAAGTAATCTAGGTTTCCTGCAGTGGACTCGTAGTGACTAGCAATGTGGTGTGCAGACTTTGGGGTTAGGTGGAAGCAGGTAAGTTCAGGCAAATTGACACTCTATCCATATGGATCAGGAAAGTCAGTCTCACCAGTAAAAGGGGAGTAGTAATTATGTCACTTTTATGGGGTAGCTATAAGTTTTAAATGAAATCGTGCATGTGACACTCTTGGCACAATGCGTGGAACATAGTAAACCCTCAAGAAATGAGAGATAATAGTATCTTCTAAGAAAATGACTCATTGGAAACATGGACTCTCTCCTTGGCTTCTCCTGGCCAAATATTAAGTCCGAGTCCTCTGGTAGTTTTTCTGGTCTCTCCCTGCACTAATCACTTAAATTGGTCTTGAACATCACTGCTCCTGGCTTTTATCATATTTATCTGTGCTTATTCAATTTTTTCCTTTCTAATTTCTGTGTTTTGCCCCAGGCACCTTAGGCTTGTTGGAAGGAAATGACCATGATATCTGAGTTTTTGATGAAACTAATACACAACATAGGGCATAGTACATTGACAGTGCTTTGCGCTTATTGGATTGATAGTTCATCAACACTGAAATTTTGTTAATTTATTAGTTTCAGAAAAGTTGGCAATTAGTACGTTGAAGATACATAATTTTATATGGCTTAAAAAAACAAACAAATGACCTGAAGGAAAATAAAGTGCAATACTTGGAGAGAGATTTAGTGGAAAGAATAGGGTGTTAGGAAGGAGGGATGTGGGGCAGTATTACTCATGTTTGAGGCTTCACTTTAAGTGCTCTATGGTTGTTTAAACCGGAGTATCTTTGCTGTGAATAAAAATGCTTTATATTCTGTGGTCGTAGACTTGGAAGGGACCTTAGTGCTCATTACGTCCTCTGCTCCACTTTATAGATGAAGAAACTGAGACTAGCAACACACAACAATTCTTCACTGGCAGGGCTGGGTTTAGAATTCAGATCCTCTGACTCTATGACCTTGGGGGAAGGAGCACTGGTTCCTTTAAAAATAAGTGCAGTGGCTTTAATAGCATGGGCACCTGTTCTTTCGGTTTCCACAAGACAGAAGCTATTAATTTCTTTCATCAAAGCCGAATTTCTGGTGTGTCTGAACTTCGTTTTCTTCCAGGCTGCAGCTGTCTAAATCAGAAACCAAATGTTGGAGGAGGCACCTTTCTGCTGAAGCCTGTTCAATCGCCATACCCAAATACAGAATGTATATATAAAACAAAATCATTCAGACAGTAGCCAAATCTGGGATGTCTCTCCCAGCACTTAGTTTATCCGTGCTCCTTGTGGTGCAAACCTTGTGTCCGCTACGGCATCCCAGGTGGATAAACGCTGCTGTGGACATCTGAGTGTTTCCTTCTCTGGGCCTGGGACGCTCCGCTAGGGTGGTCAGCGACTGGAAGGTGAGAGACAGTTCGTCTGAGTGGAGACTTCATCATTTCTAAAATGCAAAGTAATTATAATCCATTGGGAAATTTTGAGAACCAAAGATCTTCACTAAGCATGTTTGGTTTGCTTCTATGGTCATCACTGTGGTTATTGTGCTAGCAAGGCCTCGATTGCTCAGTTTTCTCGCGCGCCTGTTCTTGCTGGCCACTGCCTGCCCTGCGGTCCCAAAGCGAAGTGAAGGGCTGCTGGGCTTCTCCCCGCGTCCAGGGGCGGAGGGAAGCCCTCGCAGCACGCATGCGCGCCAGGGAGTCCCTGGCCACTTATAAGAGCGTAGCGCAGCGCGGCAGCGAGTGGAGTTGGAGCTGGCCAGGCGAGCAACGCGACTGTGCAAGGGCCCGCGGCTCTCGGCTTCTCCAGTAGCCAGGAGGACTGAAACTTCCGTGGGAGCCTCCTATCAGCGCTCACCTCCCGAGGGCGCACCAGCCAGGGGGAGAGAGAAAGCCGGACCGAGGCTGCCTGGCGCCCGGGGAAGCGCTCAACAGCGGAGCAGCCCGGACCAGCAGCTCGCTTGGCCCCGCGCCCAGCAGCAGCTGCGGCGGCCGCCAGCGGGGCACGCTCTCAGGACTGCAGCGAGAGGCGCGCCGGAACCTCCACGGTGTCCTGGACGCTCACGGGGCAGCTTGCGCTGGGAGGATTGACCGGTGAGAGGAGCGTGGGAGTTACTTCCACGAAGACTGCCCCTGCGGCGTGGCCAAAGCCATGTGGACCGAGTTCAGGGCTGAGCGCGGCCGGTCGCTGCACTTGCTGCCCGGAGCCCTGCGCCTGCTGCCCGCTTTCTTTGCTGTTTTTAGCTGCTTGAGAGGCGAGTAAAGAAGGGTAGGCGTGCCCCGCTTTCGTACGGCACCCCTTCCCCCAGCATAAACTGTTGGGCAGTGACCTGGCTTCAGGTCAGCAGCGGAGTGCCCAGCGGTCATCGGCTCCGGTGAGCGTTCCCTCGGGGATGCACAGAGAGGGTCTAGTTGCGGGTAAAATCTCCAGGGTTTGCGGGACAGCAGTCCCGGAAGCCCTCTGACTTTGCTCCTCGAGAATTCCGTGTCAGCTAGTGCCATTGCGAAGATAAACCCTGGAGGGGACCTGGCCTCCCGGCTTTGGAAGGGAATGACTTAGGAGCCCCTAGCCCTACAGCCTGGCATCAGCTGTTCCCAGAGGAACAGTTGCGGCACAGGGGAGTGGAAAGCGCTACCCAAGGGACAGTCAGCGAGGAGTCCCGGGGGTTCACTGGGGCCACAATTTCTCCAACACCACTCCGTTCTCTGGAGACTCTTCACTGGTGCCCAGGGTGGTGCCATGTGGGGCGGACGCCACTCGTCCGCCGCCTCCTCCCGGAACACCGCTTCGCTCCTGCAGCTGCTGCTGGCCGCACTGCTGGCGGCGGGGGCGCGGGCCAGCGGCGAGTACTGCCACGGCTGGCTGGACGCGCAAGGAGTCTGGAGAATCGGTTTCCAATGCCCGGAGCGCTTCGACGGCGGCGACGCTACCATCTGCTGCGGCAGCTGTGCGTTACGCTACTGCTGCTCCAGCGCAGAGGCGCGTCTGGACCAGGGCGGCTGCGACAACGACCGCCAACAGGAGCCTGGCCGGGCGGACAAAGACAGTCCTGAGGGCTCAGCAGGTAGGTAAACCCAGGGCCAAGGGGAGAACCGTGGCTTTTCTTGGGCCACACAGTACTGGGAACTTGGAGAGGGAGGAGGAGATCGGAGCGCAGAGATTTCAGGAAAGCAATTCATCAAGGAGGTGGAGCCTGTATTCTTTCCCATCCATTAATTTGTGCGAAGTAGAGCACCTATTCGCTGCTCTGGGCCTCAGTTTTCCCATCTGTCAGCTAAAGGGTGAAAAGACTTAGATTTCCTGGGGAAAAAAAATCACACACCTAAGGCAGTGTGGGCCACCGACAGCTACCAAATATGGTCCTCTGACCCTCCCATGTGGACTTAATATCTTGGGGATACCCAAGGACGTGGTGAGCACATTCTTGGCTCCTGGGAAGAAAGGCAGCTCCTGGGGGACTTTTGGTGGGTGATACAGTTTACCAGACCCCAGGGAATTCAGACCCTCTGCACTTCTCTCCCCTGATCTGGCTGGGCCTCTCTGTACCACATTGGACTTAGTAGATGTGGTATGGATGCTGTGCCCAAACTTGCTGTTTGTATCTTTGATTAAAACACACACACACACATATGTATGTATATACATATATATGTATATATACATATATATGTATATATACATATATATTTAATTGCCAAAACCAGAGTCAGACAATAAACCTATGAAAGATTTTGATAGGTTACATTTCTTGTAGTCTTCTGAAACCTTCCCAGACTGCCTCCCTGGAAAGTCTGCACCTATAGGAGAGAGGGGGAGGAGTGTATATGTGTGTGTGTAGTTGGGGGTTGGAGAGAGAGAGAGTTAAATGGCAAGCATGTTGGGGGGGGTCTCTTTTTTCTGCAGTTGTGTTAATTAATTGACTTTACCAGCACCCAGGATTAGAGCTGCCTGGGCATTGACAGCAAATGGATTCTGTGTTGGCCTCCTAAGAGGCAGCTCTTTTCAGTGCCATTCTCTTTGCAGTCAGACCTTTTATTAGCATGCTACTCCTATAGTTCTGCTGCCTTGAATCTAAAGAGAGGAGAACCAAGGGTAATTCTAGAAAAGGTGCCATCTTAAAAAATGCAAGTTCAACCTTGCAGAGTGTGTGGCCTCAGAATAAAGCCTGGAGAAAAAAGCCAAAGCTCAAACTGCTACAATAAGGTGTCTGTTAAGTTGAGCTCATTAATGATCTCTAAAAAGTTGGAATGGCTTTGGACAGAACAGTAGGCATCGCAGTATTCCTGATGCTTGTGTGGTGCATGGGCGCCTTCTTCATTCCGCTTTAAACCCTTTTCCTTAAAAACCTTGTTTCTTTCACATAGCCTCTGCAGTGAAGGAGGATGACCTGCCTAATTAAGCCTGTGGGGGGTGGGGGGAGTGGGGCTCATAGTCGCTGGCATTCTTTATCCCTGTGTAGTTATTTACACTTCCAATTAAAAATCCTGGAAAGAGAACAGTTATTTCTCCCCAAAACTCATTATGTGGACTGAAACTGGTTTGAACTAGTTTTTTTTTTCTGTAGTGTTGGTGGTAAATTATTATATTTTTTCTCATTTACTATAATTTGTTTAACTCTTGATAACATATTTGGGGCTGGAGTCTTAAGGTAGAGAATGAAATATTTATAGCATGTGTAGGAAAAAGTTGGACGCTCACTGCTCCAGCCCTCTGTAGTTAGCCTGCAGGGATAGTGGCACTGCTGCTGGGGCCAGCTGTGCTGTGCACTGTAGCAATCCTCTGCCTGCGGAGGGACACTATATATAGATTTGGCTGTGCTCAGCAGTGAAACTCCTGGAGATCTGTTGTCAGCCTGTGGCTAAATTTCTCTAAAGTCAGTTTTATTTATAAACTATTATTTCCTCAATGATTCTAGGTGATATTGGATTCTAAAAGCAGCAATTCCAGGAACACAACATTCAAAGGAGCATAATTAGAAAGCCCACTGCTCTGGAAGGCAGTCAAAGGGTATTTGAAGATCTGACCTCAGAGGTGTGGGCTTCTTCCTAAAAATGCTGCCCATCTGATCCTGCCCACCTGCTGGTGCTGTGGTTTGCCAAGGCAAGACCCAGTGTGTTTTCTAATAATAAAAAAAAGGCTATCTGGGGTAGGCAGTTCGGTGGTAGAACACTTGCTTTGCATGCTCAAGGCCCTGGGTGCGAACCCCAGCACCTGCAGAATACAGGGAAATTAAAAAGTCTTGGAGATGGGACAGGAGCATGCCAGGTTCTAAAACAGGGTAGGATTCCACAGAAATGACTCAGATGCCTTCTGCAGGTTCCTCCTACCTATCTCTGCCCCAACAGCCTACTTCCTAAAACTTTGCAGTGCCATCCCTGTGACTCCCAAAAGATATTTTTGAGAAAATCATTTAAAAATGGAATTCACTGCTAGTTTCAGTAAGCGATGCTTATTTATATATTTTATAGTTTTGTATTTTAAGAATAAAATCTAAATCAATGCTAAATATGATAAATGCCATTCCTCTGCTCTACAGACTTTTCTGTAGTTCTTTGTACACAGTATTGGACACAGCCATGCCGTCAGGCAGCCTCATCCTCCCTGCTTGCCTTCTTAGCTTTTGGTGAGCAACTCCTTTGTGGAATAAATAGATTTTTGCTCCTAACATTTGTTCTTGGTATAACTTCTCTGCTACTCATGGTTCCATCACTAGGTGCCCTACACTGGGCAGGATGCCCCACCCAAGGACCATCATCATTTCAACAGGCAAGAATTTATAGAAATTTCTACTTCTTACATTTGACTGGCACATAGTCATGGTCCAGATTATAGGGCACAATGTGATGCTTGATTCATGTATAAATTGGGTAAGGACCAATTCAGGATAATTAGTACCTTAAACTTGAATCATTTCTTTATGGCGAGTTCATCCAAAGTCACCTCTCCTAATTATTTTGAGATATAAAGTGCATTCTTCAAAAACTGTACTCATTCTACATAGTACATCAAAACTTATTCCTCCTAACTGTAACCTTGTATCCATTGACTGACTAGTCATGTCCCTCCATCACTGATACTCTCATAGTCTCTTGAAACTATTATTCTACTCTCAACTTCTATAAGATCATCTTGTTTAGATTTGTGGTGATTTTTTAAACGCTTCCTTGACTTCTTATGCCTTTATACACTTTTTGAAAATGGTAGTGGCTCAGAGTCTAACCTAAATTTTTATTTATCTATCTATGGAAAAAGAACTTGCTAAAAAAAAAAAGGCAAAAAGAAGTTTTCAAGGAATGTAAGCAAACTTCCTGGAAAAATGATTTAAGTAATTTAAATTCATTGTTACTTTGTATATCCCACTAAGTCTGCTAGGCAGATTTAAACTTAGGCAGCTCTGTTATTGTAGGAAGGTTAGAATGATAGACTTTTCACACATTAAGCCCATATTTTGCCAAGTCAGTTGTGACTTAGTTATTGTAATTGATGGCTCTAACTGCAGATATTTAGCAGTTTTCCTTTGGAGAGATTATATGTCATGCTTATAGGGTCCTGGCACCCCTCCTTGATGCTTGATAAAGGATGGCGCACCTCATGTATTGCTAACATGTGAACAAACCAGTCCAGTCTAGGTGCTTTGATTCTGGATGTCAATGTTGCTCATTTATCATTGTCACCACCAGTTTTTTTGCTGCATTCTTACATTCAGTAAATCATAATGTTGTGTTTCTGTTCTTTTCTCTAGTTCCCATCTATGTGCCGTTCCTCATCGTCGGCTCTGTGTTTGTTGCCTTTATCATCTTGGGGTCTCTTGTGGCAGCCTGTTGCTGCAGATGTCTCCGGCCAAAGCAGGAGCCCCAGCAAAGCCGAGCCCCCAGTGGCAACCGCTTGATGGAGACCATCCCCATGATCCCCAGCGCCAGCACTTCCCGAGGGTCTTCCTCCCGCCAATCCAGCACAGCTGCCAGTTCCAGCTCCAGTGCCAACTCAGGGGCCCGGGCACCCCCAACAAGGTCACAGACCAACTGTTGCTTGCCCGAGGGGACTATGAACAATGTGTATGTCAACATGCCCACGAATTTCTCTGTGCTGAACTGTCAGCAGGCCACCCAAATTGTGCCACATCAAGGGCAGTACCTACACCCCCCATACGTGGGGTACACGGTGCAACATGACTCTGTGCCCATGACACCCGTGCCCCCTTTTATGGATGGTCTACAGCCTGGCTACAGGCAGATTCAGTCCTCCTTCCCCCACACTAGCAGTGAACAGAAGATGTACCCTGCGGTGACTGTCTAGCTCGCAAGTCACCCAGTGGATTCCTTTCAAAGACAGAAAAACTGGGATGGATTCTGGAGATGGAAGCCTGCGCATATCAGTGATATTTATGGCACAGTTCTTGTGGGTGGGTTCATTTACCCCAAAACTGTAGAAAGAATCTCTGAATTAGTATTTCTGGATATGTTTTATCCCATTGAATCAATTCAGGGTGGAAAAACAACATCCGCTGGAGTTGCTAGCCTGTATTGAGGATGTGACAGATGCTTGAGCCCTTAAGTGCCCTTGAGGTGGAGTCATCGGATGAACTCTGTTTACTGATCCATTAGGGGATTTTATTATGTCATCGTTATTATTTCTTCTTGTTGTTGGTTTTAATTGTATGAGAGCAGAATACTAACCTCCCTTTTACCTGGGCTATTTTTTAAATAAGCATTTAAGGTTGAAGGGAAGATGTAAATAACACAGCTGTTATTAAAAAGAAACCAGTTTGAACTCTGAGATTAGTCGATCTCAGTACTCCATAGGCACATCTTATTTCATTGTAAAAAGATATATATATTTTGTCTATTTTTGTGCTCTTTGGCCCTATCTTGTGCTTTTTTACCTTGTGTAGAGCTCTTATTACCAAATGATTTTCTACATTATAAAGAGACTGAAAGAAATTGTATGGTTACTTAACAAATGATATTTCAGAACTCTGGGACTATTTTAATCTCAAAGTAGTGGATGGTAGGTATTAAACCATCCCTTTCTTGATGGTATCATAATTTTCTGGCTTTACTGTGACATCTGAGAAGTAAGTGGATTATTTAAAATACTGAAATCATAAGAGGGTCACCTGCTACTACTCTGGGTTGCTTTTAATTTTGCCATGGAGTATGGCTTGGCATTTTATTCTGTTTGGTTTTCAAATCCCCTTGTCTGTATAGCTGTGAGGGCATAGTTATAAATGAAGATCAGTATTTCTGCCTAGATCTGTTAAAACATTTTCATGTTTTAATTATAAAAATTCAAAGAAATATCTTACAAAGATACTTGGTATAGCTTCTCAGCTCTAACCCAAGACACAGGGTGAAATTTAAATCTCTGACATGAATTACTTTGCAAATCATAAAACTTTTATACTGTTGTTATCAAAATAGCTTATTTTTTAAGGAGTAAGCACTATTAAATCCAGGGAAAAGCTTTTCAAGGAGATACTGCCTTTCTTTCCCTACAGTTAGTATTTTTTTTTTCTCTTTCAGGACTCAATAAGTACTGTATTCATGGCCAATGTTTTTAATTACCAAATTTTCAAGTGAATTCATTTGTGTATTACTTATTAAAAGTTGAAGTGTGTGCAAGTGAATTTTCAACCACTAGCAAAACCAAGATTTGCAATTAAACAAATCATTGTAAGGTAGGGTCTTTTGCACATTTATATCAGTGACTACCTGTCATCTATTCTATCTGTCTGTCTCATGACTGAATAATGTTAAGCCATTGTTGGCAACTGTTATCAACAAAGATACCCATTCATAATTTTTTAATAACCAAAGGCAGGGGAAATCATTTTACTTATTAATAAATATTTTATGGTGTGAATTTCTCGGGGAGTTGGTTTTTTAAAAAAATTTTCATTGTACTTGGTATTTTTTCAGATGTTCTAGTAAACCTGTTAATAAAATACAATTACTAAAAATTGTAAATATTGCTTTCTAGACCAAGAGCCTATTTTTAAAAGTAATCAATATCTAGGTAGTTAGTTGCATGTCCTATCTATAAATCAATATCATTTTACATATTCTGTGGGAAATGTTGACAACAGAAAAAAGATGATTCTTTGGGGATCATGAAGTCACCAAACTAACATGTTCCCGGTACTGTTTTCGATGGAGGATCCATGCTTAACCTAAGGAAGTAAAATTCTTAGACCCTTTCAGTTGAAAGGGACCTTAGAAATCACTCATCCTAGGTCTTGAACATTTTCAGTGAAGAGTCAGAGAGTAAATATTTTAAGCTTTTAGCTGCCATTCATCTGCTGTAGCAGCACAAATGTAGCCACAGATGATACTTGAATAAAGAAGAAAAGCTGAGTTCTAATAATACTTTATTTATGGACACTGAAATTTGAATCTTTTATAATTTATATATGAATAAAGATGTTTTAAAAAATCCCCCAATCATTTCAAAAGGCAAAACCCCCTCCTAAACTCCTGAGCTGGATTTGGCCCATGGACTATATAGATGGGGCAACCTTTAAGCTGATGTCCTTCCTTTACTGGCCAAAGGGGTCACCTTTGTGATGCTCTTGGCAGGCTTTTTTATTTTTAATTTATTTGGGTTTTTGTGTGTGTGTGTGTGTGGGGGGGGTGATTGAACCCAAGATGCTAATAACTGAGCCTCATCCCTAGTCCTTTTTATTTTTTTTATTTTGAGACAGAGTCTTGCTAAGTTGCTTAAGGCCTCACTAAGTTGCTAAGGCTGGCCTTGAACTTGTGATCTTCTTTTCTCAGCTTCCCAAGCCACTGGTATTACAGGTTTGCACCACTGAACAGAGGTTTTCAATCTACTTTTCTCTCCTTTTGCTATGTGGTAAAGTAAAAGTACACTTTTAAGTGAAATGATACTTTTCTAGTGAATGCTGCTTGGTCTTTCCAAACATATAGCATCATTAGAAGTAACCTCAAAACTTCTCAATTTTGGTAAGAGCTAGTAAAATTTGGTAAAACAGGAGTTTGAATACCTGGATTAAATATATCTTTCTTGCCCCGATGAAATACAAAACATCTGAACCTACAAGGTGTAATTTCTACTCAGTGGAAATATTTTACAGTCTGTGGAAAGGTAGTTTATTGCTACACATTTTCTCAGGTTCCTAAACCTTTAATGTCAGTTCATGATAGTCTCAGGGGATTCTCTTCTGTTTTTAGAAGAGAAAATCAGATCTTTAACTGCAAGAAAGAGGCTTTATGTGTTTATTGAAGAGTGGAAATTACAAGTTTATCATTTCTGCTACTACAGAAGAAAGTTAAAGTATACCTTACTCAAGCTGATGTTAGAGCATTTGCTCAATATCCAAAGTGTCCCGAAGACCACTAAGACAAACACATTTTAGCATATTCACTCTGCAGCAGGCACCTTCCCGAGGCCTTCCTTCTGTTTCCATAAGCTTAACTAATGTTGTCTTTCATCTATTAAATTTACCTTGAGCTCATTCTTTAAAGGTTACTGCTTTACTTCATGAGTTTGATGACCCAAACTTGCCTTCAGTTATGAACCAGGATGTGGGTTTCCTTCAAAACCATCTACTAAGGAAATCATGAAGATCAGAACAGGTTCATGATGTTAGGATTGGGGGTGTAGCTCCATGGTAGAGCACTGGCCCAGCATGCAGGAATGCATGAGGCCCTGTGTCTGGTCACTAGCAACACACACACACACACACACACACACACACACACACACACAGAGGTTCATGTTGCCAGTCAGGGCAGATGCTCACAAAGGGACTGAACTGGTGAGAAAGTTTGAATGGTGCTTCACACTGAGATAGGAAAGAATTTGGAATAATACATTCTTTCTTCAGGCTGACTCCTACGTAGTAATAGCCCAGTGATTTTTTGCTTATAGAGTGGGTCTTCCTACCACATACACCCTCCATGATTTATTAAAGTGGGTTAGCAAATTAATAATCAGCATGCTTGCTTTTAGTTGATTGAATTCCCTAAATGCTAAAAGGAGTAAGTTTAATGGACTTCAGAATTGCTATTTCTGTTAGCTTAGCCTGGTTTTCTTTGAGTCACTCAGAATGACATTATTAAAACATGCAATGTGTATTTTTCTACCGTACCCAGGGCAGATCTCTATGTCTGACATGTGTACGAGGAGCTTGTTCAAACCTGGGGAGAGGGGTGACAACGGGCAGACAGAGAAATCAGTCTAACCCTGCCAATCATTAGGATAGGAAACAATCCCAGCAGGGACCTGCCAGCCCTCCAGGACTTACCTGGATTATTGGTAAAAAACTAACATATTTGTAGTAATGGCTCAATGTGTTTTTAAAAATGTGATATTTCCCCATTGTGCTTATTTCTCTTGCTTTTTAAGCAAAAGAACAATCAAAGCCTCTGAGGAAGCCACATAATATCACAAGGGTACTGGTCTTGGGCAGAGGAATCTTAAAGCACAGAGGTGGCATTAATCATACTAAGGAAGTGTGCAGACTCCCTGAGTCCTGCCAGAGAAGGGACAGAGAGGCCCGGATGTGGGGCTGGGCCTGGCACAGTCTTTGAGTTCAACTTTGAGAGCATCTTACTTGTTCAAAAGGGGATGCACAAATAGTACAAGGAGGAATGAAGCATGCAGGCACAGGAGAAAGCCCTTCTTCCTCTCCATCTATCAGCGCTTGTCTTCTGCCTGCCATGGTAGAGCCAGAGGACCGTCCTCCAATCATTCCTCCCCTTGCCCCATCAGAAATCAGTCAACATTTCTTTGCCTTTTGAGGTTTTTTTCTTAATTAACTGAAAACATGGATGTTACTGTGACCCAAATATCTTCCAGGGAGTAGAGTAAAGATGACGACCCAATGGAAGCGATGAACTCTTTTTCTGGAAATGACAGCACCAAGCTTGGTAACTTTATTTCAGTGTGTTGATTTGCTTTTTCTTGCCTTTGCTCTATTCTTCCGTATAGAATCATTTATCGGTGGAAAATGCAAGAGTGAAACCCTAGATAACCCTCAGTGACTCCTATTAAAGATGGTAGGTACTTTTGAATATGATTATGACCATACACCACCATGAAACACTAACGTTGAAACAAAGTTTTGAGTAGGGATTTGGTTCTGAGGGTCATTTTGCCTCTGTAGTTAGATCTTCACAATGTCTTCAGCATTAATACCCAGAATTGAAGGACCTAGACCCAAATGAAGACAAGAAATTAAAAAACAGAGTTTTTATATTTCTAAATGAGAGAAGAAAAAGGTGGTAAAAAAAAGTCTATGAGGGTAGCCTTAAGACTAATTTTAAATATAAAAACTTGCACTTTAAATATCTTGCTTTAACTATCTTGAAGCATAGGTCATTTAGAAAAATCATACCGTATACAATTACATTATTTACTCAGGAGATGGAACCATTGATTGCCTTCTGCAACCTGCATGTAAAATTGCCACGTGTGTGTACACAAGTGCCGAGTGATCACAGGGAAATTTAAAGCGGGACAAACTTATTATACGGGGCTAGTGCATGCAAGGCTGTGAGCTTCTCTGCAGAGCGTAGCTCAGCTTTTCTCAGCTGTAGTTTTTTCCTGCGGGATTTCCTCAGAATTGAGTGGACCCAAGTTAGAAACCATTTCTACCACAGGTGTGGGCCCTGATGATCATTTTTGTCACTGAACCTGAGTTTTCTCTTAAAGGGAAATAATAGCACCCATCTCCTGGGGTTGGTGTGGGGACAAAGGACATTACACAGTGCAGTACCATTGGCATCCAATGGGTTTTTACAAGAACCCATAATTTAACTTCTTTTGAGATATTTTTAATCTATCCATTATAGAAAAGTACATATATTTATCTTAACAAAATATCTCAAATATAGAGAGATCCTTAGAATTAGCTTAGGAGATTTTTCTTATTTTTGTTTCAATAACAAATCTATGGTGTTTTATTTTACCTGAGTGAGTCTCAATGTTTTTAAGTTGCCTAGGTGATTTGTATAGAACTGCCTTTTTCTGTCCCTTGAATAAATATCCCTCTTTGTGATGCCCCAAGTGGTCCTGTCTTGTTTCTCTGCACTGCGGCTTTGTGAATTCATAGGGTTCGTCTCATCCCTGTGTTTCTGTAAGGCTCGGCTTTTCCTCCGTAGTTTTTCTAGTCTGCCATTTGGCATCTTCCTGACCGGATCAAGGTTCAGTCAAGAATACAGACTGATTGTTTCCTGCGGAAATGGAGAGAATCATGGGCTATGATTCCTCTGACAAAGGTCTCATATCCAGAATCTACAAAATCCTCAAAAATCTCAACTACAAAAACACTAGCAGCCCAATTAATAAATGGGCCAAAGAGCTAAATAGAAACTTCTCACCAGAGGACATTGATCAAGCCAATGAATACATGCGAAAGTGCTCTAAATTACTAGTAATCATAGAAATGCAAATGAAAACCACATTAAGATAGCACCTTACGCCAGTCACAATGGCAAAGATGAAGAAAATAAACAATAATAGATGCTGGAGGGGCTGTGGAGAGATAGGCACACTAACACACTGTTGGTGGAGCTGCAGACTGGTACAGCCCCTCTGGAAAGCAGTATGGAGAATCCTTAAAAAACTAGGGATGAGCCCACCATACAACCCTGCTATTCCACTCCTGGGAATCTTTCCAGGGGATTTAGAATCAGCACATTATAGTGACACAGCAATATCTATGTTCATAGCAGCTCAATTTACTATTGCTAGGCTATGGAAACAACCCTGATGTCCCTCACTGGAAGAATGGATCCAAAAACTGTGGTACATTTATACCATAGAATATTACACAGCAATTAGAAACAATGATATTGCAGCCTTTGAAGGTAAATGGATGGCTATGGAAGAAATTATGCT
>PVKS010027079.1:0-27891 GCA_004027875.1 Aplodontia rufa | reverse complement strand
CAAACTGTTCACTTCCTCACTTCAGCCCCTACCTACCTGAGCATCTTTCTACTCCTGGCCAAGCGAGAAGCCAGGAGAGGAAAGAGGCAAAGTACCTATGAGGCCTCAGGGAGAGGAGCTCCCCTCAGTTCCCCAGGCCTCTTCTACCCAGCCGCCCGGTGCCCTGAGCCTTACTCATTTTCTCTTTTGCCTTCAGTGATGCTGAGCTGCGCACCCTTTGCTGGGGAGAACTGGCTGTGAGTGGCTGCAACGTCCCAGAGTCCTTCGTTTTACCCCCTGGCTGGAAGGATCACACGGCTGAACTTGCTGGCCAGCCCCTGCCTCCGCTGAGTTCTCCAGTTCACTCTTTCTGACCACATTGGTCCAGCACCGTGTGGAGATTGGACCATCATTTGAAGAAACTGAGTCAAAGGCATGTGAGGGATAAGGCAAAGCCTTTGATTTGGGGTGACTCCCAGAGGACTGACCAGTCCAGCTGAGGTGGTCAGCTAACCTGAGTTCCTGTAATGTCATGCTGCCTTGCTTCCATCTTGAATAAAAGCTCCATTTTCTCAGGCCAGAAGCAGGGCTCAGTCATCCCTGATGAGGTGTCCAGTTCTTCACCTGCTCCCGTTCCTCAGTGAGACCCATTGACCTGTCTGCTTTACACAACCACCACCTGGCAACCACCCCCCTGGGACAGCTAGACGCAACTCCAGGACCCACCCCGCGGTCCTCCACACCCCACATGCACCGTGCAGATATGCTGCAGCCGCAGATATCACTGCAGTCACAGGGTGACTCCGTGGGACTTGTGTCTGCTGGCTCCAAGGCCACCAGTTAGGACTCTGCACGGGAAACCTGTCCTGGACCCCAGGCAAGGCTTTGGCCCTTAGGTCCCTCACTCTGCTTCTTTCTCCCCACCTGGCCTTTGAGCCGCCTGTCCCTCGCAGCTGCCTGCTTCTTGTTGGCCCTTAAGGTGTGCCGCCCTCTCCTCCCCAGGACCTATAACTCCATCACTCCTTCCACTCTCCATGTGTTTGGTTCAGTGGGCACAGGTTGGACAACCACCACAAGGGATTTGCCAGTGTAAAGAAGCTTCCTGGGACACCTGGTCATGGGTTGCTCACATAGGCATTAGGCTGTCACCAGAATAAAGGCACATTGTAAACATGCATGACCAAGGCCCCCGGAGCCCTGTCAGGACAGGGCTGGGGTTTACAGCCACTCTCCCAAGAGAGACCACAAGACCAAATTAGAAAGAAGAAAAATAACAGAAAACATTAGCTCTGTAAGTTCTTTAAGCACTATTCTCTCTATATATATTTTATATGCTCACAGTCGTATAAACTTTACACAACATGCTTGTGTTCTTACACATCACACACAAATGTGCACACATATAAGCCCTCATACACATCCACACAGATATACACCTGGGATTCACGCTCACTTTCACACACATGCAAACACACATTCATGGATTTCTACACTCGTTCTCCCAGACGTACACATATTTGTGCATATATATGTAGCCCCATGCTGTCCATGCACATGCCCACACACACGCACACCCTCTCTAGCTCATAGGCACATTCCTGTTGAACTCTTTTCCTTTTTGAAAGAAAAAAAAATCACCCCTGTGCTTACACATCAAGAAATTATATCTCAGGAGCTGGAGCAATAGCTCAGTGGTTGGACTGCTTACCTGGCATGGGTGAGGACCCGGGTTCAAATCCCAGCACCACGTGTACAACTAAGTGTTGGTGAAACAAAGGCCAGATGGAAAATAAATAAAAATTGATTCTCTCTTTCTCTTTCCCTCTCTCCTTTTCTCTCTTAAAAAAAAGAAAAGAAAAAGAAAGAAAGAAAGAGAGAAAGAAATCTCCACAGGCACAGAAGGACTCTGAAACATTATCTTATTTGCTCTCAGAGTGGCCTGGAAATTTGCCAATTAAATTAAAATGCAAGGAGAGCCAACTCTAGGGGTCAAAAGAAACCAGTCTGGGCGAGAACAGGAGTCACTGAAGGCCTTCATCCTCTTTACCAGATGACTAAATTTGCAGTTTATTAAAAATATTTGAATCATTACAAAACCTAACCCCAGATTTTCTGTTTGAGTTTTATAAATCTCAAATATTATCTTTTTCTCAGATAGTAGAAACTGAGTTTATTAAAAATACTTGTAAAGCTAATTAGGCGACTGAGCTAAGTAGGCATTCTGAGTTGGAGGACGGGCAAGCGAGCAGGCAGGTGGAGCTGGAAGGCTTAATCTCCCTGAGATCTGCTGTTGGTGGTGATTTATTTTAGAAAGCTTCCTCTTTAATTAAGTATGAAGAGCATCTGATTTATCACGTGTGCCTAACACGCTGTAACCTAAGTACCACTGTGCTACTGGAGCCCTGAAGTTCCTGCAAACTAACTCAGCAGTAAGCTTGTGTCACTGGGCAAACACAATAGACATCAGCTCCTGACTTTGCAATGTCTTCCACTTCACGTAGCTGCAGTTTACAGCAGCGCCCGTCCTGTTCCACCGTGCACCCTGGGAATCTCAGCAAGGAAGCTGCTAAAACTGGTATCTGCGCACCAATCCTGGCTGAGCTCAGCCTGCACTGCTGTCGCAAACCGGTGGGCTGATGAACTGGTGGGTGTCTCTTGACATCAGCGGATAGGCGTGGGGAGAGGGTTTTGGGAGCCAGTCGTGGCACTGAGCAGAGAAGAGGATGAGAAGAGGCGGTTCTGTCCCTGCCACAATCTCCTCACCTGGACTGGCTCCTGCCAACTGCAGGCTAACGGGTTAGATTTCACCTCCCACAGAGAGAGGGTTAGGACAGAAAGCCGAGCAGCTCTAAGGAAAGCACAGTTGGGATTTTGGGCAACCAACCAAAGCCAAAGAAAGGCAGTCATTGTCCCTAACTCGGTGCCATAACACAGCAGCAGGGTCCAGCCAGGTCTGTAAAGCCACAGACAGCAGCTGCAGTGATGGCAGGAATGAGGGTCACCAGGGTGGCAGTGCAGGGCTTTTGTGCCATGGGCTTCCACAAGCCAACTGAAGAACTTGAGGAGTCTCATCCTGAGTCCCCATGAGTGCCCAGAGGAGCTCAGAAACACCTGGGAGACACTGAATAGCTGGTGGGTTGAAATTCTCCTTCTGGAGAGGTCCAATGTCAGTGTCGATGTGACCTCGTGAACTCTGAGCCAGTCCAACACACAATCAGGACACAGATCATCCTTCCTCTCCCAAATCTCTGTATGCCATGCCTGCTGGCTGGCTCTGGAGAACCGAACCAGTCCACACGACCCAGTTTCCCTTGCAGGCAGGTGTCCGTGACCAAACCCGGCTAACGAAATGTAAGCAAGAAGAACACACACTGCTCCCGGGCCTGGCTCATAGTTATCTCCCACTTGTTACGACATGTGTCTTTTTTCTGTTCCTCAGCTGATCGGAAAGAACTGCAGGGACCTAGAGGAGGGGAGAGCCACAAGATGGACCTTGCCTAGCCCCTCAACTTTCCATATGGAGAACCCCCATACCACAAGGACCCACAAGCAGAAAACTTATTTTTACTTAGCCACCAAGATTTTGGGGGGAGTTTATTATGAAAGCTAGAGTCACTTACCTTCCCTAATGGTTATGAAGCCCAATCTACAAACGTGAAACTCGAAACCCAGAGTTCATTCATTCGGTGGGTTTTCACCCATGAGTGATTTTGTCCTCCAGGACACATTTGGCAGTATCTGGAGACATTTTGGTCATCACAGCTGGGTGGGGAGTGGGATGCTACAGACACCTGGTGTGTGGAGGTCAGAGGTGCAGGCACAGGACAGACTCCTGCAGCAAGGAATTGTCCAAGCTGAAAGGTCCACAGTGCCGAGGAGAAGGGTGGGTTAAGTCTACCCCACTGCATCCAGCAGGGGGCTCCTAACCGCAGTCCTGCCTTTGCATCAGTTTCTCTTTACCTGGAACCTGTGGGTGAGCTACCACATTAGGGCACCCCCACGTCCCCATGTCATTTCCCCATCCAACTCTAAGAGGAAAGTTGAGGAATAAAAAATACACAAATACACATAATATAGTAGTTTCATGGAAGACTAATGCTAATTATTTCCTATCGTCACAACAGGGGTCAGAATATTACTTGAAAATCCTTGAGCGTGTTTGTAGTCATAACCAGATGTCAAGTCTTAGAAATCGCGTTTAGGGAGGAGATATTTCCATTTCACTGCTAGGATCCTTGCATTCTTTTACACGATCAAAACAAAAAGCCATCAACTGGTCCCACTTCCATTAGCAATATGTTTGTTGTTTTTTGCTTGAACCTCATACATGCTAGGTAAGTCCTCTAATACTGAGCTACATCCCCAACTCTTTTAATTTTAAGACAGATTTTCCTTAATTTGTTGAGGCTGGCCTCAAATTTGTGATCCTTCTGCCTCAACCTCCCCAACAGCTGGGATTATGAGCCACCATACCTGGTTGCTATTTTTTTTTAAATATAACTAGAGCTAGGTATGGTGGTGCCTGCATGTAATTCCAATGACTTGGAAGGTTGAGGCAGCAGGATCTCAAGTTCAAGGCCAGCCTGGGCAACTTAAGACTCTGTCTCAAAATAAAAAATTAAAAGGTCTGGGGATATAGTTTAATGGTAAAGTGCCCCTCAATCCCTCCTACAGAAAAAAGATATAAATAAAATAAGAAAATAAAAAGTGTTTCCTACATTCCATCTTCCTAAGGAAGTCCCAAACAATACTTTCCTTTATACTCTTCCTTGTTTGCTTCCGTGTTAACACTTCTACTTTTAATCAAGATATGCCTGTTGTATTAGTCAGTGTTCTATCATATAACAAAATACCTGGGATAATTAACTTATAAGAAAAAAGGTTGATTTGGCTCACAGTTTTGGAGGTTCCAGTTCAAGATGGGGAGGACATATTGCTTTGGGCTTCTGGTGAACTTCTGTGAACGGAAGTGGCAGGGAACTCACAATGAAGCAAACTGTTCATTTTATGTACAGGAAGCAAAAGGGGAAGAGGGAGAGACTAGGGTCCCATAATCCCATTTAAAGGAACACTGTGATGACCTAGGGACCTCCCACAAGATCCCTCCTCCCCCAAACCCTTAGCATCTCCTAAATGCACCACCCCAGGGATCAAGCCTGATGTAGACCTTTGGGGGACTGTCCACATACAAACTTTAGCTCGTGCATGCTTGTATGTGGGTGTGTGTGCACGCGGGTGTGTGTGCATGTGAATGAGTGTGTATACCAGAGGCTGATGCAGTAAAATTCAAATTCTCCCTTTTCCTCTTGAGAACCACCTAGCATCTATTTCCCAGCCTGCCCTGCAGTTGGCTGCGGTCACGTGACTGCTTCTAACTGGAACTTGAGCGGAGCGCTGCGTTTTTCTTCCAGGCCTGGCCGTGGATCCTCCCCGACTTGCTGCTCCAAGTTCCTTTCTCCTCCTACTGCTTGGGGTGGAGATGGCCACAGGTTGAAGATAACAAAATGACAGAGCTTTTTTCAGCCTGAGGTCTGCCTGCCACTTGGAGGAGAATCACCCCAAGAGTCAGTTTACCTGCTCTGGATTGTTATACAAACAAGAAAAACACTCCTACTGTGTTATTTGGGCCTGTTTGTTATACAAGCTAGCAGCCCTGGACTGCAACTTGCTTCTTCACTTAAGAAAATACACCTGGAACATTTTCCTATGTAGGACATACATTTTATTTCTTATAAAACACAACCTCAGGGCTGGAGAGGTGGCTCAGAGGTTACTGCGCTTGCCTTGTTCGAACCCCAGCACCACATACACAACGAAGTGTCAGAGCAGTGAAAGACACATGAAAAACTAAACAAAACTGATTCTCTCTCTCTCTGTCCCTCTCTCTCTCTCTCTTAAAAAAATGAATAAGTAATAAATAAAACATGACCCCACGATTTAACTTTTCTGAAATTGGGAGATATTCCTATTTAAGAGGTAAAGTTAACAAAAAGTTTCCATTCAATGATCAGGGTATCTAAGAAACCAAGGAAATGCCACAAATCTTACTTTCAAAAAAAATGACACAAACTCATTGCTGCTGTTAAAAATGAAATAATACAGGGCTGGAGCGGTGGCTCAGTGGTTGCCTGGCATGTGCAAGGATGCAGGTTCAAACCTCAGCACCACGTACACAACAAAGTGTCCAAGCAACAAAAGCCACATGAAAAACTAAATAAAATTGATTCTCTCTCTCTTCCTGCCCCCTTTCTCTTTAAAGAAAAGATAAAGAAAAAAAAAACGAAATAATACCACTGGATTCTAAAGGAAAACTCTCCAGTACAGCAAAAAATGTTCAGACAGGCCAGCTCTTCACTTGAAGTTCTGGTTGAAATAGTTTTGTTAATGAAGGAACAGGATACCCACATTAAAAGTGTGGGTACCACAAGGAAAGGTGATACACACTTGTAATCCTGGCAGCTCGGGAGGCTGAGGTAGGAGGATCACAAGTTCAAAGCCAGCCTCAGAAATTTAGTGAGGCCCTAAGCAACTTAGCCAGACCCTGTCTCAAAATAAAAAACCAAAAAAGGGCTGGGAATGTGATTCAGTGTTTAAGCGTCCCTGGATTCAATCCCTGGTACCCACCCCACGAAAAAAAATGGGGATAAAGAAATCTTTGAGATCCCTAATCAGAAAAAGTAGGGACAGCATTGGTATACAAAGACCAATCATACCCAAGTTTAATCTTGTGAACTATTTAGAATATATCCAACAATTGTGATAAATATCTTTTAAAAGTCTTCTATCAGGAAGACTATCAAAACAAAATTAACTTTAAAAAAAAATTCCAGAAAGCTTTTCTAGGTAGCATTGAAGTGGCAAGGCATGAGACGGAAGAGGGAAATCAACCGAATGGTGTATCATTTCCACAAAGACAGAACCCTTGGTTAAAGGCATTATTCCTTTCACAGTTGAGAGCCACCGTATTCTTATCTACCTATCTCCTGCCAATTTGTCCATGTTCTGAAAACTTTTGTAAATTGTGAAATTAATCACTTCCATGAGAAATGGAATGCTGAGTCTAGATTCAAGGTCAGAAATAACTCATCTTTCTCCTTACAGGCTTGGCAGGTACTATGCACTTAAGAAAGGCTTTTTTTTTTTTTTCTCAGCACGAGCTCCGCAGAGCATTCAATATGAAAAAATAACAAAACGCACTGAGTTAAAACTCAAGAAATTAAAATTAACTTTCTTCGTAAAATGTGTTTACTGTTTTCTCTCCAAAGCGGTGAGGGGCTCTGTTTTGCCCCTTTGTACGGTTTCTATAGTCCTTGGGCTCCCTAAATTATTCTCTCTGAAATATGCTCTGTTCAGCAGGGAATTTTTTTTTTCTCACAGAAAGAATTGGTTCTTTAAAAATACCTTTTTGTGGGCACAGAATAAAATATTCATCAAATACTGTCTTCCGATCTCCTAACATCTTTATGAAAACTTACCATCAAGAGTCTTCCGGTGCAACATAAGTTCCCAGGTGACAGCAAAAGGGACTGATTTACATATGACTTTCATACTCCCAGTCCAGCTCTTATACATTCCACAAATCACTGCTTTGGGACAGAAAATGACTTTGGAGTTTTCCTCCTTCTGCATGATGAGCTATGCCACAAACACACAATTCTGGAGAGCTAACAGAGAGGGCAGTTTAGAAGGGAGCTTACCAGGTCTACTAGAGAACATTCTAGAAGACTTCCCCCTAATGTCATTTCTGAAAAATGAAGGTTCTCTGGGAGAAGAAGATGTGATTTTTAGAGTTGGCTGACTCCACACCAATCAACCAAGCCAGCCAGACACTCGCTATTAACAGGCGTATTTTCTACCCTTGAATTGTGTGGTTTCTCTGCGGGTGAGTAATGAAAACCATGTGGTTTCTGTCCAAGAAATAACAAGTCTTGTTCAAGGAAACTAGTTTTATTTAAAGCTTTGAGATTGTTGAGTTTTTTTTTTTTCCTCCCCATGATTGGAAAAAATACAGTCAGCATTTAAAGACTCGTTTCTTTACTATAAAAAGGAGCAAGCTCGTTCTCGGAGTCCTCTGTGAAGCTCATACACCAAAACTTCGCATCACGGTACCAAAGTCTGACTTGCTGCTGAGATTTTTAAATTTCGTTTATTTAGCATACATTTGTATGCAGTGTCTACATTGTGCTGAGCCTGCCTGTCCCAAGCACTTATATGAATGAACTCTATTAATCTTCAGGATAGAAGATTTTCTTGCTAATTCCTTCTGCACCCCCAAATTTAAGGTAACCTTGATTTATTGCTGTAGATAGAACCAGTACTTCAATATAAGTCTTTTTTGTCCTTAAGGACCATCCCCAGAAGATAGAAATGAAGAAAAATAGAGTAAGCAGCCTTTAAAATATGATTTCAGAATCAGTATCAGCAGAGATAAAACAGACAGAAAAGTGTCCCTCAAAAAGTAAGTATTTAACTTTGATAGAGTTTGTAGTTTGAGGAATTTATATAAAAACAGACTAACTTCCAGCCACATGAGCTAACTACCTTGTTGTTATAGTTTGGATAATAGGTGTCCCCCAGAAGCTCATGTGTGAGGCCCTGCAGAAGGGCTCAGAGTTGAAATAACCCGATCATGCCATCCTTACTCCAATCAGGGAACTGATCCTCTGCTGGGATTAACTGGGTGGTGGCCGGAGGTGGGTAGGGTGTGGCAGGGCTGTCTATGGGGTATATATTTTGTATCCCTCTCTCTGCTTCCTGATCATCATGTGAGCCACTTCCCTCTGCCAGCCTTCTGCCATGATGTTCAGCCTGACCTCAAGCCCCGAGGAATGGAGCCAGCCTTCTGTGCACTAAGACCTGTGAAACCATGAGCCCCTAAATTAATTTTTCCTCCTAAAATTGCTCTCGTCGGGCCTTTTAATCACAGCAGCGAAAAAGCCTACTAAAACACTTGTATTTATTGTATCAAAAAACCAGAAATTGGGGCTGGAGCGGTGGCTCAGCAGTTTTGGGGCTTGCCTGGCATGCACAAGTACACGGGTTCAAACCCCAGCATCCACGAACACAACTAAGTGTCAGAGCAACAAAAGTCATGTGAAAAACTCAATAAAAATTGACTCTCTCTCTCTCTCTCTGTCTCTCTCTCTCACTGTCCTACTCTTTTAAAAAAAATCAGAAATTTTTGTCCCAAATATACCATAAAATACAATGCTAGAGATTATGTACTAGTGTTAATGGAGTGCCGTGAATACAGTTTCACAACTCTTGTCTAAACGTGTGATTTCTTATTTAAACATTCTCCATGCGACAGGATGCTGTCTAGCATGATAGAAGAACAGAGCTCTACTTTGGTCTTTCCGTTCTCCCATGCATCTTGAGTTGTGTCCTTTATCTACAGAGACAGGATAAGGACACCACCCCTCACGGAAGTCGGGGACTGGCCAAATGAATCTCCAGTGTGATTTAGCATCTTCTCACTCCCCTAATGCATCAACTTGCCCTCACCTAGCACAGAGTTCCCCAGTCTCAGACAAAGATCCGGCCTTGCAAGCTGCAACCTGCCTTAGGGAAGCTCATGTTCGGGGGCCCTCTTGGAGTTGCACCCTACAATAAGATTGAAAAGCCCACAGCGAGTGACTCTGTGTGGTTTGACTTCACCTAGTTGCAGGGAACACTTTGGGAACCACCGTTCACCTAATGAACTCTGAACATCTGCTCCAATGGCTGAGGACAACCATGTGCCAAGGACAGAGCAGAGACTGTGTTTGGGGGCAGGTGGGGGATGATTTGTGGACTTCCAGGATGGTGGTGTTCTGCTTTGGTTCTTTGGTGCAGAGTTGGGGTACACAGACTTCCCAGTGTGACCCATTCTCACCACAGTGAAACCCAGGCCCCTCTTCGCAGTGGTTTTAAATTTAGCACTGGTTGAATATGTACCCTGAATTTGTTTTAATGATGTCAAAAGAGCTTTTATTGGGCTGGAGCAGTGGCTCGGTGGCTAAGGCACTTGCCTGGCATGTGCAAGGACACGAGTTCAAACTCCAGCACCACGATGAACATGATGAAACTTCAGAGCAATGAAACTCACATGAAAAACTAAATAAAATTCACTCACTCACTCACTCTCTCTTTTTCTCCCTCTCTCCTTCCCTCTCTATTTAAAAAAAGAAAAAAGAAAAAGAAAAATAAGGCTTTGTTGGCAGGAAGGCAAACCATGGCAGAGTAGTCAGACTTAGGATTGGCCACACCCCCAGTCCCACCCTTTGTTTATGTATTTGTCTCCCACCACCCCACCTCCAAGCCTCCCTACCCATCCCTTTCTGGGGAGTTGAACCCAGGGTCTTGCACATGCTAGACAAGCACTCTATCTCTGAACTACATCCCCCTTGTATCATTTTATTCTGTTTTTATTTTTGTTGTTGTAATTTTGTTTGGGTTTGGTTTTTGTGTTTTGGTAGTTTGGGGATTGAACCTAGGGGCAATTTACCACTGAGCCACATCACCAGTCCTTTTTGTTTTTATTTTGAGACAGAAACTTGCTAAGTTGTCAAGACTGACCTCAACTTTGCCCAGTATGTCCTTGAACTTGCTATCCTCCTGCCTCAGTCTCCCAAGTTGCTGGGATTATAGACCTGCATGGCCTCGCATGCCCAGCTTAGTTCAAATAATTTTGGTCGGCTTCAGAGTTCAGAGGCTGCCTCTGTCTGGCTCCTGTCACTGGGGTGACTGAGGCAGAGGGATAGCTGTCCAGAGAGTGAGGGCCCTGTGATGGCCCAAGAAAGGATATGGTTGGGGTTCTGAGCTCTGGAGCAGCTGGTTTGCATATGAAAGGTAGGGCCCAGCTAATTATTTGCTGTCTCTGGTTGCTAGCCAGCCCGGTCTCTCTGGTGTCATCAAGGCCTTAAATCTTAAAATTTATCAAAATAAAGAGACATGTTCAATACAATCTGTAATTGTAGCTCTCACAGCCTTCCCCCAATATAATCCCATCCTCCAGTATTTGATATACATCCTTCAAAATGTAAAAACTCATCCCTGGATATGTAAATATGCTTACAAAAGATCCAGTGAGTTTTATGATGTATGTGATTTTGATTTGCATAAATAATAATGTGCTATATATCCCATTCCAGTTATTTTTTTAATACTATGTTTTACAGACCTGTCCCTGCTGTGGTCTAATCATCTAATTTGGGCAGGTAGCATCTAGCTGCCCTGTAATATTGCTTAGGATGCATTCAATCTATCCATTCCTTGATGGGAGACTCTTAGTTGCTTCCAACTCCTCACCAGGAACAATGCTTCAATGTTCTTTAGCATAAGAATTCCTCTGGATTGTACCTACTGTGTCAGAGGCAGAGGTACACTTCATTGAACTTCATTGCATGCAACTTTGTGCTCTCGAATGGCCCCGATGATTCACACACAAGCCAGCCATGCTTGAGAATCTTCATTTCCCCAAGTGCACGGACGTGTCCGAGTTTCCTGTTATTATAGAGCATCCATGTGCTTCTGACTTTAAATCATTGTGCCAGACATAAGCAGTCTGCCCTACATTGGATTCTCCTCATAGATTATCTCAAATTGCCCTTGGTGCCAAAAGACTAAATTGGGAGAACACCAAACAGAACTTCATGAGGCACCGCCACCAGGCTCAGGAGGCACAGTGCAGTCTCAAGACTCTTATTTCTTGATGACATAAACTTCAACATTGGCTTGAGATTCCAGAGAACCAGAACATTGGTTTTGCCTGTAGAAGGGAGATAGTATTTATTAATGAAGGGAACTTCTTTTAAAGACAACATAACATCTCTTTGGTTTAGGTAGAGAAATAATTCAGCAAAATGGTTACAAATCCAAAGAATAAGCAGGCAATAATAAAACACCCGTGCATGGAAAAACTTGACTTCAGGAATCATATTTACACAGGAAACCAAGAAGGAGCCGAGTAGTTTCAAAATTGAGACTCATTCTTACGCTAGGGAATGAGTACTAGAAGAAGGAAAACAAAAATAAAGATCAATCCATTTGCAGGAAGACAGAGATCTCTGGAGGAAAATGGAGAGAGGGTGGGCTGGTTCAGAAAGAGGGCGATGGAAAGGGATGGATGTTGCATGCTACTAGACCAGAGTGACTTGAGCCCAGTGCAATCTAACAGAAAAGCTGAGGCCACTTTGGAGAGGACTGGATAGCCTTCCCCAGAAGTAGTTTTGGTGCAGCAAACTCCCGAGAGAAGCCCGAGGAGCCTGTAGATGAGAGGTCGGCTGGAACCAACCCAGTGGACTGGAATTGCTGAGCCAAGGAGCTGGGGCAATGTGGACCAAGGAATTAGTGTGAAGTACGGAGTTCCAGGGTGCCGTGGCCAGCGTGGGGGGACTGTGACTGGGGTCCTGAGCGGGTGTACTTATCAATTATGGAATTCTTATGTATGGGGCTTTACGGGAAGGTGCAGCTAAGATGCGACCAACTGCAGGAGAGTGGAACAGGCTAATGATAGACAGACCAGGCTCGCCTGGAATGCTAGTCTCACGAGAGACATCACCCGACCAGGAAACACTGACACAGGAAATTGAGGATGGCGATGATTAGTGTAAGAAAAGTGTTTGGGGCACACTCAGACCTTATTTATTTATTTAAAGAAAGAGGGGACAGAGAGAGAGAGAGACAGAGAGCGAGAGAGAGAGAGAGAGAGAGAGAGAGAAGCAATCTTTATTTAGTTTTTCATGTGACTTTCATTCCTCAGACACTTAGTTGTGTACCTGGGTGCTGGGGTTTGAACTCAGGTCCTCGTGCAAGCCAGGCAAGCACCGTAACCGCTGAGCCACCGCTCCAGCCCCATTGATTTATTATCTTTCTCTCTGGGAGAACTCAAAAATAAAATCAAGAGGGAAATTAAAAAAAAAAACAAAACCCTGCAACAGAAAGAAAAAGGGAAAAATGAGGAAAGCATTTAAATCCAGCCCTCAGTGCAACGCTGCCACAGTTAGGGAAGGAAACAGATGAAACTGTTAGAAACTCAATGAGCCTTCCTGAGAGGAGCAAGAGGGAAGCAATGAGGGCGGTAGCGCATGGTCTGTAATCCCAGCTACACCAGGGGCTGAGGCAGGAGGATCGTAAGTTCAAGGCCAGCCTCAACAACTTAGCAAGATCCTGTCTCCACACAAAAACTAAAAAGGGCTGGGGATGTAGCTCAGAAATAGATATCCCCCACCCCAGGGTTCAATCCCTAGTACAGAAAGGGAAAGCAAATGAAATCCCAAGCAACCACATACACATTGCACCTCTTTGGGAAAAAAAAAAATAGAGCAGAAAGAAATGCTGGGACTAGAAGCTAGGGGAACCTGTCAGTCCAGGCAGCCAAGGGCCCTGCATGCCACAGGCTGCTGTGATGCTCGATGTGCACTCTCTGCATCAGATCGGTGCAGGCTCAGTGGCTGTGGATACTCAATGGCCCTGGATCCTCAGTGACCCTGAGGCACTGCCTTCAGGCAGGAAAAGGCATTTGGTAAAATTCAACACCTACACATTATTTAAAAAAAAAAAAAAAAACTAAGAGTGGAAGAGAACTTCTTTAACCGGATAAAGGACATCTTCAAAAAATCCATGGTTGCTGGGCCCAGTAGCACACGTCTATAATCCCAGCAACTCCGGAGGCTGAAGCAGGAGGATCACAAATTCAGAGCCAGCCTCAGCAACTTAGCAAGACCCTGTCTCAAAATAAGAAGTTTTTTAAAGGGGGCTAGGGATATGGTTCAGTGGTTAAGTACCCCCAGTCCCCCCCCCAATAAAAATCTAGTTAATATCTTGCTTCCGGGGGTGAAAAAATCTAAGTGCTTGCTCCCAAATATCAGGAAGAAGATAAAGAAGTCCATTCTTATCTCTTGTATTCAACACTGAATTCTGGAATTCCACACCAGAGTGGAAAAAAGACAAATAAGTGCAGCCTATATACACTTTATTCACATATTCTTGTTCAAGGACATTAAAACTTCTAAGGAGGGGCTGGAGCAGTTGGTTCAGTGGTAGAAGCACTTGCCTGGCATGCACAAGGACCTGGGTTCAAACCCCAGCACCACATATACAACTGAGTGTTGTATATACAACTGAGTGTTGGAGAAACAAAGGAAACTAAATAAAATTTATTCACTCTTTCTCTTTCTCTCTCTCTCTCTCTCACTCACTCTCTCTTAAAAAAAAAGACTAAAAATGCTGGCATCATGGAGTCACATGATGGCAATTTATTAAAAAAAAAATCCTAAGGAATCTACAAAGTTCCTAGAACTAATAAGTGAGTTTAGCAATGTTGCAGGATATGAGACACAATTATTTATTTATGTTTGGTAGAGGTGATTGAACCCAGGGGCACTCTACCACTCAGTTACATCCCCAGTTCTTTTTATTTTTTATTTTGAGACAGGATCTTACTAAGTGGCTGGCTGAGGCTGATCTCAAGCCTGTGACCCTCCTGCCTCAGCCTACTGCATAGCTGAGATTGCAGACACAACTCCTGGCTGAGATACACATTTAATTGTATCTCTATAAATAGCAACAAACAGGGGCTGGATCGGTGGCTTGGCGGTTACAGCACTTGCCCGGCTTGCTCGAGTACACATGTTCAAACCCTAGCACCCACGTACACAGCTAAGTGTCAGAGCAACGAAGGCCATGTGAAACACTCAATAAAAACTGATTCTCTCTCTCTCTCTCTCTCTCTTTATTTTTTTAAAACTTCTCTATCACAGAGTTTTTAATTCCTTTTGATATGTATTAATTCTATCAATATTCATCCATTTATTCAACCTTCAATTCATAAACTTTTTCAAACCCAGGAATTTTTCTAAGCTACTTGATAAAAAAAAGATATCTACAAATAGTTCTCTGCTCCAGCATTGCTCAGAGTCCTGTGAATCGTGGGAATCCACGTGCAGTCCTGTAGTGTGAGGTGATTCTCAGGAGCATCTTGGAGTCACTGCTGATGGGGTGGTCGCCGTCTTGAATCTCCTCTCTGACTCTCTTTTTAAGAAAAAAATAGCAACAAATAATTGGCAATTGGAACTTAAGAATACTATTTACAAGAACTTCAAAAGTATAAAACTCCAAGAGATAATTCCAACAAAATGCCTGTAAGATCTGTGTACTGAAAACTACAAAACATATCTGAGAAAAATTTTAAAAATCTAAATAAATGGAGAGATTTATCATGTCCATGAATCAAAAATTCAATATTGTTAAGATGTCACATCTCCCCAAAGTGATCTATAGATTCAGTGCAATCAGAATTTTTTAAAGCAGTCTTTACCTCTCACTGGATGAATGGATCCAAAAGCTGTGGTATATATTAACAATGGAGTTCTACAACAATATTATGGCATTGAAGGTAAACGGGTGGCCATGGAAGAAATCATGCTGAGCAAAATGAGCCAAACCCAGAGACTTAAGAGTCAAATGTTTTCCCTCATTTGTGGAGCCTAGAGCAAAACCTATATATGTATGATTATACATTTCCTATAATTAAATTATGTGTGTGTGTGTGTGTGTGTGTGTGTGTGTGTGTGTGTTATGGGAGGGAAATATAGAAGAGGCAAGAGACGGCTGTGGGTGGTGTGGAAGTGATTCTGGATTAGGACCAGGAGCATATCTTATTGTTACTAAATATGCATTTAGAGTTGTACAAAAACTCAACTCCTCAATCAAGTTAAAAAATAAAATAAAAGAATTCATGCAAAAAGAAAGAAAGAAAGAAACTGTCAAGCCGAGTGGCTGGAGTGAAAGCTCAATGGCAGAGTGTTTGACTCGTGTGCACTGGGTTTGATCCCCAGCACAAGAAAAAAAGACAAGGTAATTCTAAAATTTGCATAGAAATACAAAAGACCTGTCACAGTGAACGAAATTTTTTAAAGTAGAGCAAAGTTAAATGACTACCTGATTGGAAGATTCCCAGCCATCAGGACAGTGTGCTACCGGGATACGCTTGGCAGTGTAGAATGATGGAAACCACAGAGTCTAGAAACAGAATTTCAACCAAGGTGGGAAAGTGTCAGTACGGATACTGTGATGATAAGAGAGCCAGGCTCCTTTTCTTTTCTTTTTTCTTTTTAAGAGAGAGAGAGAGAAGTGTGTGTGTGTGTGTGTGTGAGAGAGAGAGAGAGAGAGAGAGAATCAAATTTTATTTATTTTTTCATCTGAACTTTGTTTCTCTGACACTTAGTTGAGTATGTGGTGTTGCATGGTGCTGAGGTTCAAACCCAAATCCTCATGCATGCCAGGCAAGCGCTCCAACAATACCCCTCCAGCTCCCACGGACCAGGTTCTTGTTCTACAGAGTCAAAGAATGAACACTGTAGAACACCAATGCAAGCATTTTTATTTAGGAAAATAAAGCATGCAGAGAGAATAAACAGGTTTATCTAAGAAAAATGATGGAGAGAGCAGACTTCTCCCCAGGGGGAGAAGAGAGCCTCAGAGCCTGCTTCCTAACACGGAGTCTGTCCTTTAATTCCATCCAGAAGACCCTTCCTCCTTTGCAGTTTGCATAGGTCCTTTCTAGGTACAGCTCAAACAAAGAAGGCACGTTGCCAACAGGCGAGGTCAGGGACGCATGCTCGCAATTTACTGACCTTGGGCCCGGACACTGAATCAGAGTGTGTTCGGCCTTGACTACGGGAAGCTGTTTCCCAGCCTTGGCTACGCACTAAAAGCATAACATAGCCCACTGAACGTGTCAGCGAGGGAGCCTGGCTATAGCCATTCTTGCATCTGCCTCAATAAGGACCTTTTATTAGCAGATGTCTGCTTCGGAGCCACCATCAGCCACTTTCCTTCTTGTCCCTCCTTCAGTATGAAGAAATGCCAGTGACCAACATGATCTACGTATTAACTGAATGGAATCGGAGTCCCTGGTGACCCTCCTGCTGAGCACAGTACCACAGTCCCCTTGCCCTTCCTCCTTGTCCACTGCCACAACCTAAACCAGGCTCCCTGTGGTATTTGTTCTCTCACTGGGTCCCTGTAAAGCAGCCCACACTGTGCCTTGCCCCAGGGTACAAGAGGAGCTGGAGCTCCTGCCCCTGAGCCTCTGGACTAGAGGCCCCGTCCATGCCTGAGAGGCCTTCCTGGGGCCTAGGAGCAGAGATGCCCAGGAGCAGAACACGGAGACGAGTTCTACAGAAGAAACCTCCCCTTGTCACAAATTCCTCTAAGAACGTCAAAACCCACCCACTTTCCTCTTGGCTTACAACTACATAGGTGCCCCCAGATTCCCTGGAGCCCAAACTGACCCTCTACCTCACAGTTGTGTGAACTTGAACATTTAAAGTTACTTCCTCTAAGGTATCATTACCCTGGCTTCCAAAGTGACACTCAAGATTCAGAAAACTAATTCCTGCAAAAGTTGCTTGCTAGGGAATATGGAAATAAGGGGAGGGATGGTGGTTTCAGTCAAACAGAATAGAAATTGGGGACATTCCAGTCATCCCGGGTAATTTATAAACTTGTCTTTCCTATAATTAGAATTTGCTCAGGAATAGTAATGAAGTTCCCTAGTTCTTCAAATAGTAAGTCCTTTTAACCTCCATGGGCATTAAAATATCAAAAAGCTGTGTTTGAAATGTAGCTCTGAGCTATAATGCATTCATCCCAAAATGCTGTGTGATCTTGCATTTGTGTCTTTTGTTGTGTGGTTAACAATGAGGATGAAAGCTTAGTGCCAACTATGTTGTGCAATAAAACTCAACTTTTCCCCTCTGTTTTAAATTTTAAGCCTGGACAAATGTGGTGGCACAGTCCTGTAATCCCAGTGACTCAGGAGGCTGATGCAGGAGGATCAAAAATTCCAAGCCAGCCTCAGCAACTTAGCAAAGCCCTAAACAACTTAGCAAGACTCTGTCTCAAAATTTTAAAAAAAAAAAGAGAGAGAGAGAGCTGGGGATGTTGTTTAGCGGTTAAGCACCCCTGGGTTCAATCCATGGTGTCAATCAATCAGTCAATTTTAAGCCTGGAAGTGTTAATACAAATATGCAGTCAAGCTTTTCTGCATATCTTAAAAGATAACAATGTCCTCAACACAGAGAAAATATAAACACACTCATAAAGACGTCCAAAGTTATATACCATCTGATAAGAAAATTGAGGATCGCTTTCTTTTTTTTTTTTTAAAGAGAGTTAGAGGGACAGTGAGAGAGAAAGAGAGCAAAAGAGAATCAGTTTTACTTAGTTTTTCATCTGGTTTTCCGTTGCTCCAACACTTAGTTGTGTACGTGGTGCTGGGTTTGAACCCGTATCCTCGCGCATGCCAGGCAAGTGCTGTAACTGCTGAGCCACTGCTCCAGCCCCGAGGATCCCCTTTTTAGCTCTGGCAAAAGGAATGCTTACCAAAGAATTCCTTAAAATAACATTAAAGGCAGGGCTAAATCAAATGTTACATTGTATCTCATAAATATGTACGATTATTATCTGTGAATCAAAAATAAAGCAAAAATTTTTAAAGAAAAGTAAAAAATATTGCATTACTTTTATATTAAAGTGACAAAATTAAATTTACATGCATCATCTGAAGGACACCTCTGTTGGAACGCAGCACAGCAGTACATATTTGACATTTGCTCCTGTACATGGCATCATGATTTTTTCTCTGTGGATACTATAATTTCTAGGAAGAGTCCATTCAGAGGGCCATCTGAGCCCCAGTCCCCTCTCTAGGTCTGTGATAAATCCATACATTTGCTGATTACCCTTCAGGTCTTAGATCCAATTTAATATTTGGTTGGTGGCAGTTGTAGGGGGGAAATGTGGCACAGCAGATTGGAAATTTATAAACCTCCTGGAAAAGCTGTTTGCTAAGCTCGTGTCAAATACGCCTGAGTGGGCTGTGGCAGCTGCAGAATCGCAGCACCCGCCGTGCAGATGGTGCGCCTGTCCCGTGGCCAAGGGTTGGCTGGATCCCTCACATCCCAGAGCCCTTCTGCCAAGGAGCTGGCCCCTCTTGTAGGGCACCTGCACCCCACTCCAGCCACTTTCACCACCACCAAGGGCTGTGGCACTGAACATGCATGGTGGCACAGAAGGTACAGAGGGTAGGGCTCATTCTGCCAGGACACTTACCACAACACCCGGTTGCACAGGCTTAGAAGGAGCATGCTCTCCCACCAGCACCCACAATACTTAGAAATCTCCTTGTTACAACCCTAAATAGACATTTCCCTCTAGCAATGCAAATCGTTCCCCTTCACACTCAAAAGGTATCAACTGCCTAATTTGGCATCTCTGGTCCCTGCTAGTCTGGATCTGCCCGCCTTCCTAAGCCTGCGCAGAACTCTTCCAACAAGCCTTTCTGGCCCCTCCACACGGTCCACACTATTCCGTAACAATGTGGCTTCTCAGTACTTCTGGACTCTTGAACCTGCTCAATCACTCACTGATTCACATATTCATCCCATAAATATTTATTGAGCATCTACTGTGTGCCAGGTGGTGGAGATGCAATTGTGAGAAAGATCTGTTGGTAAACAGTGTGAACAAGCTCCTGCATGCAGACTTTTCATCTAGTGAGGGAAATCAGTAAACAGGCAGATAAGGGGAAGGATGAAGAGATCAAGATGCTACACATGCAAGGCAGAGGGGGCCTCTGCAAGAGCTGATGTGTACTCTACAACCTGAAAGGTGAACAGGCATTGGGCAAAGAGAGTGGGAAGAGGTAGCTGCCCGTGCAGAGAGGCCAGGGACCATACTGCTGAGGACTGAAGTGAGTGTTGGAGAGGTGAAACTATATTCATATGGGCTTCTTTGCATTTTGTTCAGTGCTTGCTTTTAAATTTATATCTGTGTTCTCTCTCATATATTAGTGTTTTATCCTCCATTTAAGGCCCAGTTCTTAACACAGAGCTTCATAATACACACTGATGTTCTAGAAAGTGTTGTTGAATAGATTGCAGCTATTTGCAAAGCTGTTAAGGCAGAGAGATCTTCTTATAGCTCCCGGGGTGATGTCAAGTCACCTCTCAGCAAAGGACAACCAGGGCACCACCTGAGGAAAGGACTGCTTTGTGTTTAAAGAGCAGTGCTCAGGAGGCTGGAGCAGTAGCTCAGAGGTTAGAGCTCTTTTCCGGCATGCGTGAGGAGCCGGGTTCAAATCCTAGCACCACATACGCAAAAAAGTGTTGGAGAAACAAAGGCCAGATGAAAAATGACTGATGTTCAGATGGGACCCATATCCCTTCTTTTTTTTCCTTTTTTTTCGATAACAGGGATTGAACCCAGGGGTGCTTAACCCCTGAGCCACATCCCCAGCACTCTTTAAGTTTTATTTTGATACAGGGTCTCACATCTCACTAGGTTGCTTAAGACTTCACAAAGTTGCTGAGGCTGGCTTTGAACTTGTGATCCTCCTATTTCAGCCTCCCAAGCTTCTGTCATTACAGGCATGTACCTCTATGCCCAGCTTCTATATCCCTTCTTCTAGAATAACTACATCTGACTTTTTTGGGAAATAAAAATAACTCACACAGGTGCAATGGAGAAGAGAGAGACAGGAAAGGAGATTTGTAGACACTTTATAATCTGCTGATGGACGCATCTCAGACCTCGGCTTTCTGGGTTGCTGGGCAGGATTCAACACTCGGATCCACTGGGTGCTTCTCAAACCACCCTTTCCTCTTGGCTTCTAAGCCCAACCCTCCTCTTGCTGTTCCTTCTCAGTCTTCTCCAAATGCTGGGAGGTCTTCAGGCTCCATCCCTGTCCCCTGCTCATCTCACTCAGTGCTCTGTTTCTTGTGAATTTCTTCACCCCCCATCTCTCCAGTGCACTGCTTTCCTTCAAATACACAGCTTGTGCTGAAGTAGACTCTGGGAGCTGTCATTCTGGGGCGCATAGCATTCCAACCACTTTCCTCTTCTTGGAGAATTCCCCTCCTTACCAGTCTTGGTAAGAACCAGAGCTCTGTTCCGCCACTGAAGCTGGAGATGTCAGGTGATAATAGCCTCCCCAGCCCACTGAGCAGCTAGGACAAGATGAGCGGCCCAAGTCAGAGAGGCAAGGTTCCCTCAGTGCCTCACTCTATATCTTCCAGGTGACAAAGCTGAGGGTGACAGCTGTGATCTCAGTTCCTGCCCCCTCCCCACTGAGACCAGGGCTGGAGAGTCTGGTGAACAGCAGTAGCAGCAGGGGCAGTGGAGGAACCTTGTATCTGTTTCCAAAGTGTGATCAGTCCTGGTTCCAACCTCCTTTTGATTCTTTCTGCTTATTTATATGCCTGGCTCTGAAGGCTCCTGGTGATCCTGCTGACTACCCAAGAAATCCCTGCGCTGCTTAAATAAGCCCAATTCCAACTGGTTCTGTCCTGTTCCATCTTCATCAGGGCCAAGGCTTCATGGTACACTAAGTCACCCTAAATCATTGGATTTTAAGGCCTGGTCCCCAGGTAACTGGGGTTAGGGATAGCCAAGGTGCTTTCAGATCTGCAAATTCAAAACAATTTTTATAAAATTACCAAGATGTTATCTTTTCCCCAGTGTTGACAATTTCATTGAGGACACAAAGGTAAGTAAAGGTCTTACTGAGGAGGTCAACAGTGGAGAGAGAGGCTGGGCCTTAGCCTGAATCAAGCTGTGGCGTCAGAATGTTCTTCACCACCACACCCTGCAGGAAAACACAGCCCGATTCATGAAGAATATGCTTTCGGAAAACTGGGCATGGTGGTGCACCTGTAGTCCTGCCTACCAGGAGGCTTCACTGTGCCCAGGAGTTTAAGACCAGTCCCATCTCAAAAAGAAAGAGAGAGAGAGAGGGAGGGGAGAAAGAAAGAAAGGAGAGAGAGGAAGGAAGGAAGGAAAGAAAGAAAAGAAAAGAGAGAAGGAAGGAAGGAAGGAAGGAAGGAAGGAAGGAAGGAAGGAAGGAAGGAAGGAAAGAAGGAAGGAGAAAAAAAGAAGGGCTGGAACAGTGGCTCAGCAGTTGCAGCGTTTGCCTGGCATGTGTGAGGACACAGGTTCAAACCCCAGCACCACATACACAATGAATTGGACCAATGAAAAACTAAAAAATGTATTCTCTTTCTCTCTCTCTCTCCTCTGTCCCATTCACTCTGTCTCTCTCTAAAAAAAAAGAGTGTAAACAGGTAACAGGTTCAGAGACCAAAAAGTGGGTAGTTTGCAGCCTTACGTTCTTACTAAATCCGCTGGCATCTGTCCACAGGGCACACACTGTGCTTCATTTTGAGCTGTGTGTGATCCCCTGGATGCAGGGAGGGTCCATACTGTAGATGGTAGACAGCTCTATGTTTTCACTCCCTGATTCTCCCAAGACAAGAGCCTCTGAGAGACCCTTGTTCCCTCCATCCAAGTCGCACACTCTTCTCCCAGCACAGGTCTCCACTAGTCTCTCAGAGCTGAAGCCTGACTCACTCTGTGAGCCTTCACCAGGCATTTTTGTCAGACTCTTAGGCCCGATGCATCTTTGAGTGTTTGTTTCAACTTAGGTTGGGCTTCTCTTACTAAGAGAAGCTACTCTTGGAGGACCCAAAAGCAGAGGAATAGCAAAATGCACAGAAAATAGATTAATATTTCACATAATTCTTAGTTGCATTGGCAACTCAGAGCCTGGACTGCAAAATTTCACACTGCAACCAATCTTTAGCAAGGGGCCCCTTGGCCCCTGACCTGAAAACCAGTTCATCTGCTTCCTCCGGGAGTAGTCCGCTCACTCCATGCCTGGCTCTCTCCTGCTCTTCACTCAAGTCCTGCTGATAAATGCCACTTTCTCGAAGAGGCCTCCTTTAATATTCCAGTTTAAGTTAGGCCACCTCCCCCATACTATTCTGTTCCATTTATCATACTTTGAACTTTATATTGTCTATGTTTGCTTGTTTAGTATTTGGCTCTCTCAGTAGATCTTGGCCACCAAATGGGTAGGGACCATGTCTGTTCTGCCCAGCACTGAATACCCAAAATTAAGTGCTCACTATTGTATTAAATAAACTGAGGAAGCTAGGACTGCAACTATTGTTCTTTGTAGACCTTCCTTTTCAATGTAAGCTTAAAGCCATAAATTTCCCTCCACTCACTGCTTTGGCTGCACCTCACAAATTTTAATACATTCTTCTCAATGTCATCTCAGCTCCAAAATTTTAACTTCAATTTTGAATTCTTTAGTGATATATAGACTATTTTGAAGTATATGGGTTAATTTCAATATCTTAAGTTTTCTTAAAACATTTTAAACAAGATTTTAGTTTTCATTATAGTTTTACATATTGAAGGGGTTTGTTGTTATGTTTCCATATACGTACACCTTTACCCTCATATATCCCCCCTTAACCCTTTTCACCCTCTCCTCCTCCCCCTCTCCAACCCTCCCACCTCTAGACTGCAAGGTTGCTCCCAGTTATGTTGGTAATCCATGTTTGATGAGTGTGTTATGTAAACTTACTGTTCTCTCACTCTTTCCTATATTGAACTTTCACTTCCACATATGAGAGAAAACATTCAGACTTTGAGTTTCTGGGTTGGGCTAATTTCATTCAGCATGATTTTCCCTTTCTCTCTCTCTCTATTTCTTGATCCATTCATCTAATGATGGGCATCTGGGTTGATTCCATAATTTAGCTATTGTGAATTGTGCTTCTAAAAAACATTGATATAGCTGTGTCACTGTAGTATGCTGAATTTATATCTTCTGGGGAAATGCCCAGGAATGAGACAAGTGGGTCATATGATGGTTCCATCCCCAATTTTTTGAGGAGTCTCTGTACTGCTTTCCGGAGTGGTTGTACTAGTTTGCAGTCCCGCTAACCATGTATAACTATTCCTTGTCCTCCATACCCCTTCCAGAATTTGTTATTGTTTGCATTCTTGATCTTTGCCATTTCACCTCAGGCAAATCCTAAGGATGTGTTAATTTGCATTTCCCTGAATACTAGAGATGTTAAACAATTTAAGTTTTCTGAAATTTTGTATTATTGTTGATTTCTCATATTAATTACTCAGTGGCCAGAGAACACGCTGTGTATGAATTCAACCCTTTGACATTTATTGAGACATGATTTATGGCCAACATGTGGTCTGTCTTGTGGAAACGTACCCTGAGCACCAGAAAAGAATGTGGACCCTGAAGCCATAAGGCGTGGTGTTATAAAATATCAATTCTGGCAAGGCTGTTGGTTGCATCATTCGGATCATTTACATCTTATTGCTTTTGTCTAGTTTTTTCTATCAGTTGCTAAAAGAGAGGTTTTATGCTTCATATAGTTTAAAGCTCTATTATTAGGCACATATACATTTACATTCATTATGTCTTCTCTGTGAATCCATCTTCTTATCATTATGAAATGTCTCTCCTTTAGCTCTGATCATATTTTTTGTCTGAAAGCCTGTTTCATCTGTATATTCCTCTCTCTTAAACTGAAATAAAATAACATCATTTAAATTCCAACTTTTCTGCATTTCTCCTTCATTTTCATCTCTTACTTTCCAATCTCAGTGCTAAGCTGAAACAAATTAGAAAAGTGGGGCAAACCAAAAGATAATCTCTTCAAGTGCAGAAAGGACAGCGGAAGCCAAGAGGCTGATGCAGCTCCCAGTCAACTACCGAAGAGGTGAGCTGCACAGCCTCTCTGCTCCCCGGCTTCCCTTCAAAAGATTCTGCTCCTGGATCAGGAAAAGCAGCTCTGCCCCTTTCTAACATGTTCATGCTTTTGACTTTATTAAACTTGGATTTTCAATAATGCATGAAAAGGAAAATCATTTCATGGCTAATAAGCTGGATTAGAAGACAAACTTTTTGGCTAGACCAGCGAACCATGAACACAATCAGTGTGACTCTAAGAAGCATTTCAGTCTAGAACAGATTCAGGGGAGAATTTCATGGCACTCTGAGGAAATCAGATGCAAGAACAACAGTGATTTTTCTTGTTTGAACTTTTCAGAACATCTCCTATTCCTGTTGTGGGAAACAGCTTGCAATATGGATCTTTATAATGCAATACAGAAGATTCACAGAGGTTCCCATAAACATTCATGTTAAAAAAAGTTTTGGAAGTTTTTTTTCCACTAAATTTCTATGGTTCGATTGCAGGAGGAATCTAGTGCTAGTTTTAGGTTGTGTTTAGTCTTCTTGGAAAACTAATACTCCCACTGGATGTCTAAGGTCATTAAAAATAAATCAAAACTGAGGCGAGGTTGCAGCTCAGTGGCAGAGCACTTGCCTAGCATGTATGAGGCACTGGTTTCAGTCCTTATCACTGCATAAGAATAAAGATATTCTGTCCATCCACAACTAAAAAAATTAAAATTAATGTTTTTTTAAAAAAATCAAAACTGATTCCCACATGGCCTGAGCTTTAGGTGTCCTATTTTTGTCCTATTTTTGTAGGTGCCTACATGAACATTTCTCCAGACCTTGAGCTCCTGTCTCTGAGGCCTGTTGACTTTGAAATTCATACCACTTGTTCCCCTGTTATCAGTTCTTCCGCCGTGGACCAAATTACACCACTGCTTTTCCGGGCTCTCCAGCTTAAAGATGACTTTCTTGGGACTTTTTGACTTCCATAATCTCATGGACCAATTACCTTAATGAGTTTCCATATATATCCTATTGGTTCCTTTTCTCCAAAGAACTCTAACTAACATATCAATTTTCCAAATCAAAACATGATCACACCTTCATACCAACAAGCTCTAATTTATTCAGTGAGTTATCACTCTCCTGCCAACCTGGGACTGCTCTCTTCCTCACTGAAGAAGACACAATGTTCTATTCCTTTCTTTCAAGGTCTACTGGCCCCCTAAAAATATGAAGACAGGCAGTCTTGGGGACAGGTGGTTAATAAATAAGAAGTTACCGGTGTGAAGAAATTCAGTTAGATAAACATTTACCAAATACCTATATTCCAGGAAATATCTATATTCCAGGACAATCTAATGTGAAAGAACTGACAGGAAGGTGCCATAGGGAGCTGGAGCAGTGGCTCAGAGATTGGAGCACTTGCTTGGCATACACAAGGACCCGGGTTCAAACCCCAGCACCACATACACAACTGAGTGTCAGAGAAACAAAGGTCAGATGAAAAAACAAGTAAATAGAATTGGCTTTCATTTTACTCTCTCTCTCTCTCTCACTCTCTTTAAAAAAAGAAAGAAAGAAATTGCAGAAGACCTGAGTAGATGGAAAAACATTCCACGCTCATGGTTATGCAGAATGAATATAATCAAAATGGCCATACTTCCCAAAGTTCTATACAGATTTAATGCAATCCCCATCAAGATACCAATGTCATTCTTCGTGGATAGAGAAAAAGCAACCCTCAAGTTCATATGGAATATCAGAAGATCCAGATTAGCCAAAACATTACTCTGCAGGAAGGAAGAAGTAGGGGGTATCTCAATCCCTGACCTGAAATCATACTACAGGACCATAGTAACAAAAACACCATGATATTGGTATTAAAACAGAACTGAAGACCAATGGAATAGAATAGAAGATTCTGAGATGAACCCCCATATCTTTAACTATTTGATATTTGATAAAGGGTAAAGAACATGGTATGGAAGAAAGATAGCCTGTTCAACAAATGGTGTTGGACGAATTGGACAGTCATGTGTAGACAACTGAAGCTGGATCCTTTCCTTTCGCCCTACACAAAAATTAAATCTAAATGGTTCAAAGATCAGGATATTAAACCAGCAACTTTAAATTTACTTGAAAAATAAGTAGGATCAACACTACAGGACATAGGGATCGGCGGTGCCTTCCTTAACAAAACTCCCATGGCACAAGCAGTAAAGTCAAAAATAAATGAATGGGATGCAATTAAACTAAAAAGCTTTTGCACAGCTAAAGAATTAGTCAAGAGTGTCGAGAGAGACCCAAGAGAATGGGAGAAAATCTTTGCCTGCTACACCTCGGACAGAGAGCTAATATCCAGAACATACAAAGAAATAAAAAAACTAAACAACAAAACCACAAATAATCCAATCAATAAATGGGCTGCGGATCTAAAAAGAAACGTCTCACCAGAGGAAGTCCAGAAAGCTCATAAATATATGAGAAAATGCTCTACATCATTAGCTATAAAGGAAATGCAAATCAAAACTTCAATGAGATTCCACCTCACTCCTGTTAGAGTGGCAAAAATGAAGAATACGAACAATGACAGATGCTGGAGAGGCTGTGGGAAAAGAGGAACACTGTCACATTGCTGGTGGGACTGCAAACTGTTTCAGCCACTCTGGAAAGCAGTGTGGAGACTCCTCAAAAAATTAGGACTGGAACCACCTTATGACCCAGCTATCCCACTTCTGGGTATTTTCCCAAAAGAGTTAGAAGTAGCATATTATAGAGATGTGGCTTCATCAATGTTTATAGCAGCTCAATTTACTATAGCTAGACTATGGAACCAACCCAGATGCCCCTCACTGGATGAGTGGATTCAAAAACTTTGTTACATATATACAATGGAATACTACTCGGCCATTAGAGAAAATGATATTATGGCTTTTGAAGCCAAATGGATAGAGATGGGAAAAATTATGCTAAGTGAAGTATCCCAATCTCAGAGACTCAAGGGTCCAATGTTTTCTTTCATTTGTGGAAGCTAGAATACAACTGGAAACAGTATGTTAAATGGCTAAGCTAATAATAACCTCAACATGTATGAATTTTTTTCACAAATGGGGAACCTTGCCTAGGATACCTGGAGATGAAGGGAGGCAGGCAGGGAAGGGGGAGGGATTAGGAAGGATATCTAGGAGACTGGAGGGAGGGAGTATGGAGGAATCAACTCAGAAGGAGATATCTGACCACCACAAGAAGTCCATTTAACACAGGGGTTCTTTTGGGGGAAACATAGAACCATGGGGGGGGGACCATGACATGGCATCAGCCTTGGGTAACTATGTAAATATACATTGCTTCTTGATTGTTTGATG
>PVKS010027078.1:0-27899 GCA_004027875.1 Aplodontia rufa | reverse complement strand
CTCAAAATGAACACACCTGTAACTATTACCTAAATACTGACATTAGCCTCCTCCCTCCAAATGTACCTACTATCCTGCTAAATCTAGAAGAGGATGACAGGCTCGTGGAACAAATCAGATTGAACAACTGAGCCCAACCTAGATCAGATGATTCCCAAATGAAAAAGTGAGCCCAGAACAAGATAAGCAAAGCCACATATCTAACCCCAAATAACATCTAGCAAGCTCACATGCAATTAATAAGTCTTATGCCACTGAATTTTGGATGTTGATGGAACATACATATATCATTTCTCTCTCCTGGAATGGTGTAAAGTAGGGAAATGGGTTAATCATTTCATGAATTACCTTTTCCCCATAATAGATTTCCATGTAGGAGATTGTAAGCAAAGGTCTAAGTAGGTATGAGGAGTTGAGAGGCCTGTGGCAGGCCAGTGATGGAATGGTACTGGGTGAGGATACCTTTCAATGGCCTGAGAACATTTGCATTATTCAAGATAATAATGTTCACTGCTCTTTTTAACACCCTTCCAAAAATGACTAGCTTTGCACAAAGTCTGTATGTATACAGGTCAGGCAGGTCTCCTTTACACAGTGATTTAGGGTCCAGGATGTTTCCATCTTACATAAAATGGCATTGGAAGAGGGAGAAACCATGGCTAATGGCACGGATGATTTGTGTGTGTGATGGAGCTCACATCATCACCATACGCTTTCAATGAGGATGAGTCATATGGTCCCTATTTAAGTACAAAGAAAGCTAAAAACTGTAGTGCTGCTATGTAACCAGGAAAAGAAAATTACATCAATTAACATCTCTGCCAATTCCCTAAAATATGTAGGAAAGGATATTAAATTGAAAATAAAACTAAGCTTTGTTGAGGATGGAAAACAGTGCCGTGGAGAGAGACTGAGGACGAAGCAGGGAGGAGAGAAAAAAGATTTAATATTGAATCCAGGTATAGGCTCATCTCTGATATTTCTTTAATGAGAAGAAATTAGAAACTGATCTGAGAACTAAATTTGGGTAGGGGTGTGTGCATGCACACATAAACATTTCATAACTTTGTTTTTATCCAGTTCAGAATTTTAAAAAAGTCCCTGTAGCAAACATTAGAGATAGAGTTAGAATTCTATACACGATTATTCAGTCCAATATTTTGATGCCCAGAATGACCCAAACCAGGTCATTGTTTAGAATTGTTCATTTCTATCTCAGTATGTGCTAAACATTACTGCAGTTAATGATTTTGTGCTTCATTTCTCTCAACTGTACAATACAAACAAAAATAGTTTCCAACTCATGGTGGGAGTTATGAGTTAACATAGGTAACTCATTTATAAACACTATCTTTTTGTTATGATTGAGATTATTTGTCATTTTAAAATCTGGATAATTTTAATCTCTGGATGATTTTGAGCATTTGGGCTTGGATCAAAACACAGCTACAGTCCATATGTATTTATATTTCTATTGGCAAACCCTTTACTTAAGTTTAAAATGTTTCTTGAGTACATTTTCTAAGTTCTTGAATGGGTTTTGTTGTTGTTGTTCTCTTTTTCCTATTTGAAATGGAATTTGGACCAAGGGTGAAACTATTTAATTTGTGTCAAGTTGAAATAGGTTCTAGTGAATGATCAGTACCCTCCAGGTGGTATTGATTGTTTTGAATTATCTTCCTTAAAAAATGCTAGAGAGCTAAGATAGCTCTTACATTGTTTTACTCTCTTTTCTTTGGTGGATTAGCAATAAGATTATGATAATGAAATACCTAGAGTCCCTCATTACAGAGGTGACTTGAATTAGGGAAGCACTGCATAAAAGCTTTTAGAACATTTGCAGTGGTATGCATATAGTAATCTTGCGTTTATATCAGGGTCACTGCATTTATTAAAGGTATTTTGCTTATGTAAAATGTTATAAAAGTGTTAAAGCAGCTTTTAATATATTGACAATAGCATTATTCTGGATGTATTAGAAGCTTCATTTCCTAAAGTTTTACGTATCCTTTTCCTTACCCTCAAATGAAAATACACACACACACACACACACACACAGAATTTGTATGCTGAGATTTGGATTGTATAGACAATTTGAAAAAGAATTGATATAGTCAGCAAACAGTGCTGCCTGATGCTTCTGACTTAGGGCTTGTAATAAAATTGGATGCCAAATTGCAAGTAATCAGAAAAAATAGACTTGCTTGTTCTTTTCAGTTTAGCAGGTATTACAGCAACCTATTCTAAAGTTGAAGAGAATTTCTGTTAGGTCAAGCCTACACAAAAGCCACAGAAGTTTGTTATAAAGCTGTAAATGGGATGGGTGATCAAAGATGAGGATGAGGTCTGAGAGGCTTTATGTTGTACTCATTTCTTGCTATTAAACTATGACTTTCCTCAGGAGAAAAACTATTTGAGAGCAGATCTTTCAATTTGAATGATTTTATTTAAAAAGCATTCCAGAGTCAATGTGAGACTGGTTCCACCAGTAGTTCGAACACATACAAGGAGTGTTGCCTTGTGTCACAGACTCTTTGTGTTGCTCTCTGCTTATTATTCCTGCAGGTGTGTCAATTTATTAAGACTTTATGTTCCCAGCAGCTCAGGAGGCTGAGGCAGGAGGACTGCAAGTTCAAAGCCAACCTCAGCAACTTAGCAGGGCTCTAAGCAACTTAGCAAGACACTGTTTCAAAATAAAAACTAAAAAGGGCTGGGGATGTGGCCAGGGGTTAAGCACCCCTGGTTTCAATCCCCGTCCCTCCCCACAAAAAAGGCTTTACGTCTCTTTAGAATTTTATTGCCCAGAGCCATACGCCAGCACCTCCCAGAACTTAATATCTATGAAATACTTGGGGATCTTGTTAAAATGCAGATTCTGATTCTATAGGTCTAGGGGAGGACCCACAATTGTTTATTTATGACAAATTTCCAGGGGACATTGCTTTTTCTGCTCTTTGACTTCACAGTATGCTTTCTTGGTCTCTGACTTGCTTAAGTCTCTAAACTCAGATTTGTGATTTCTGCTGCATGATGTACTGGAAGCCGTGTCTCCGATTGCCTAAAGTACTCATGGCACCTATCTATCTGTTATTTAGTCATCTTAACTGATATTTTCATTAAATCTAACACACAAACCACAGATTTTCTTCTTACTGCTGCCATTCTGCACTCATTTTTAGTGTAACAGAAAGAAAAAATATGCGGGTGTCAAAATCTTTATGTAAGCAATATAGGAAAATAGGGAACTTTGTGAGCTAGAGAGTCTGACTGATCTGTTCAAAGCCAGGCTTTGCAAGTTGTTAGCATTATGAACTTCAGCACTTTCTCACTAGAGCTCAGCCAAGTGAAGACAAGAGGTGTAATACATTTCCACTGAGAGAGAAAACATGAGCAAATACCAAGAGTCACAAGTATCTGCCACATCCTATGAATGGCGGTCTAGTCAAGATTATTAGGGAAATGTCATGAGAAAAGATGCTAGATGTAGAAGAAGGAGCCAAGAGTCACAAAAAGACTTTCACATGCAAAGGTTTTACGTTTCCCTTTAGATCAGGGAGGGACTTGTAGTGCTTCAAATGGTTATGTGAGATAGTGAGATTTTCATTTTACATAGCTGTGACAGGTCAAAACCAGGCTCAGATAAGGAAGCATGGGCAACAACCCAGATAGGAACTTACTCGAAGATAGAATCACTTTCTCTCTCACTAAATGCAGCTATAGAATCAGTACAGAATGTATGAAATAGCTACATGGCACTCCAGTAAAAGAACAGTGACAAGTATCCTGAAGTAGACCGCAGTTTAAGATGCCGCTGAATCGGTCTGTAGCTTACAGTGTCTGCTTCCAGTATCCTTTTGTCTGACATCAACACATCATGAAACCGATGATACTGACAGAAAGAGCTCCAGAAGAAACCTCCAGTTCTTAGTAGAGAAGCAGGAAAATAAAACTTCTCTCACTCAAAGGGCAGAAATCACCTGCCCTTTTGGTTCCCGTGCTGGTTTCTTCTTTTCCCCATTCTCTTGTGTCTCAGGACCCAATATTGATCTCATAGTAGCAATGGCAACAGAGGTAATAGATCCCGCAGAAACCAAAACTCTCGTAAAGGGAACCCAAGTGAAGTGCAGGTGCCAAGGGTTGAACAAATTTTGAGAATTGAACTAACACAAATATCAAGCAAGTCTGAGACTAGCCACAGGTAGTATATGTGAGACGAGATCTGAACAGCATTGCAGATTGGGAAATGACATTGCAGCCATAGTCAGGAAAAGAAAAATGGGAAATTGTAGCCTGAACCAGGTTGACTTCCTGCTAACTCTGAAATCGTAACATCCTCCACAGAATTTAAAATAAGACCTAGCATTTCACAGCAAAATAATGAAAATGTACAAGACACAATTAAAAATTATTTTTCTATAAAATTAGGAATTTCAGTTTGCTGGACTATCTATCATGCATATATCATATATCAAAATTTCATTGCCTCCCAGTTTTCAGCTAAAATCTGTATTCTGAAAACATTAGCAGAACGTTCTCACTGTGCTTTATTCTTCCTATTCAGAATATTTCTTTTCTATTGAAGATAGATGGGTCAAAGATGTTAGCCCTCACTAGCTTTGCTCAATCAGGTCACTGTGGCCTCTTTATTCTTGTTTTTGTTTCTGTTTTTTCGTATAAAGGATAGTTTTGTAGCCATTGCCTATTCTCCTTGAAAGCCATTTTATATTTCATGTCTGTTTTTTAAAGGAAGCAAACAAATAAAACACACCACACAAATTGCGCATTAGAGCATAGCAATCATCAAAGCATGGTAAAATCACAGATTTCTTAAGATCTTCAGATTTCTCTTTATTTTACTTATTTTTACTTATTAGTATACAATTCAACTTAGTTCCCATATTTCTTAGTAGTATGATTTTTTTAGCTCTTGAATTTATATCTTTCTTTGATTTTTCATTGTTTAGAACTCATTCTCTTTTAAGTATCTTGCAGTTAAACAAAAGTACATGAATGTAACATTCTATTTGTGTTTCACGTTTGTGGGGAATATGCCCAGGAAGACCACTTTTTAGTACTATAAACATTTATGCCTGAAGACACAAAAATTATCTCTCTCTCACACACACACACACACCCCTTTAAGTCTGTCATTCTTTTCCGCCTGTCATCAGCCTGAGTACTTGGGAATTTCAGTAGCTACTCAGCCAGGCATACATGCCATGGCACCAAGATGGAAATATCCTATCCTCCTAACTTTATGGATTAGGGTACTAATTCCTGAATTATTCATTTTTTTGTTTTGTTTTAAAGAGAGAGGGACAGTGAGAGAGACAGAGAAAGAGAGAAACAGCTTTATTTAGTTTTTCACATGGCCCAAGTTGCTCCAACACTTAGTTGTATACATGGTGCTGGGGTTTGAACCTGGGTCCTTGTGCTTGCCAGGCAAGCACCGAAACCGCTGAGCCACCACTCCAGTCCTCATTTCTTAATCAATGGTAGAAACTTTTACCTCATTTAGGAAAATGGAGATTATGATCACTTGATTTATATCATCTTCCTCTCTTCTTCTTGAGTGAAAAAAAAAATACGGGCACTACTATTGGCAGCCAAGAGACATAACTTCCATTATGTCTTATTTTTATAATTTTCAAATAAATATCCATAAAACAAAGATATAAATAATAAAACCATATTCTCTAAATCTCAGTAACGGTAAAACAGTACTTCATATTAGCATGCTTTGCTGTAGCTAACAAATTACACTTATTCTCCAATGGAGGAGGGCTTCATTGTTTCCCTTTGCAAGATAAAAACAGTGAAACCAAAAACGATTGGATGACTGGGAAAACTTTTTGATTTATAATTTACTAGGAACAGGTTTAGATTGTCTGATTCCAATATTGACATTTATTTGACCAAAAAGTTAATTGTAGGACTTTTTATATACTATCATCTAGGAGAATAATTTTTCACATATTCGTATTTTTAAACAGGTGCCTCTGAGAATACCCATATGTGTATGTGTTTGTGCGTGTGTATGTTGGAGGGCAAAATAGTGACATCCCTGGTCTCCTCTTCCCCATGGTCTCCATCAGAATAGTTTCATTATTGTCTTTTTTAAAAATTGGGTCCTAAGGTAGATTTATTATAAAAACAAAGATTTTGGGTAGAAAAGCCTTAAGTAAAGGAATAAATATTACATTTCTGCCTCCCTTTCTTAGCATCCTACAGAATAAATTGACATATAATTTCTGAACTTCCTAAAAATAGTGAGATTCATCTATACCTCTCTTCTTACTATAGGAATAAATTAAGTCTATTAAGTTATCTGTTAAAGAGGTTGAACTGGCATTCAAATCTACAACTCCTTGAGAGATTTCATAGCTTTCTATCCCATCTTATGCCTTTTTGATTTCTTCATTGTGGACTAATACTGAATGAGACACTTCGCTAGACATTGGGAGAAAATGATTAAATAATTTCTCTGTTCTATGCTTATTTATTGTGTATCTTCTTTGTTCAACATACAGTAAAGTAGCTATAACTAAATAAAGCTTCAAAGAGGAATTAAAACCAGTTCTTACTATAAAGAACACACAAAGAAATAGGGAAGATGGACAGAGGTAAAAAAAAAAAATGACAGATTGTGTGCTTAGGTGAAGGGGAAGGCAGAAGAAGGAATGACACTTTATAAACGGGAAGAGGTTCCGGGCATCTTAAAGAGAATTTCACTATAAAGGAAAGGAGTAAGCATTCCAAACATAACCAACAGTGTACAAAAGATAAGGTGAAAACAGCAGATTTAAAGGAAAGTTCACTAATACAGCATGATGGGAAGTTTATGGTGAGGAAGAATGAAATGAGAAGGGTTAAGTATGGATGGTAGTTTAGGTTCAGGCTGCTTTGGACATTATTTACCATACAAAGGAGTTTGGAATTTATTATTCAAGCATTGGAGAACCAATGGAGAATTTCAAATGAAGATATAAGCACTGTCAGATATGACAAACATAATCCTTTTTATTAAGGTAAAAAATGTTCAATGAAGACAGAGATTTCATGTGCTATGGTTTGAAATCCCTTCCTAAACTCATGTTGAAATTTCACTGCTATTATAACAGTACTAAGAGCAGGGTCTCTAATTTCATGGCCTAATCCTAAGGGATTAGGCCATGAAAGCTCCACGCTCAAGAATGGACTGATGTCATTATCCTCATAGTGTGTTTATTACTGCAGGAGTGGGTTCTTATGATAGGGTGAGTTTATCCGTTGCATGGTCTCTGTGGCCATGATGCAAACATTCACATTCTCTGTCACACCTTCTTTTACCATCTCATTTCTGTCATGGGATGATAGAAAAAGAGGATCTGTGTTAAATGCTGATACTTTTATCTTAGATTTCCTGAGCTTCAGAACAATGAGCCAATAAATTTCTGTTGGTCATAAAGTATCCAGTCTTTGGTATTCTATCTTTGAAGCACAAATGGGACTAAGAAGATGTAAATACATATAAAGGACTTGATAATAAAAATAGTTCATCAATACTTTCATAGAATAAATTACATAAATAGCAGGTTCTACATGATTTCAGAGGAAAAGGATGTCAACATAAGCAAATAGTAGAGTGTAGAATTTCTACTATACTTCCTAGCCAGGGAAAGACACAAAGAATTGGGGAAAAAAAAAGAAGAGGCAAATATATTGGCATAGGTGCATATGTGTTTATATAGATACATTCCTGTGTATCAAAACATATGAATAAATGTATAGGTATACATACATATACATATATACACACAAAATAAAACAGTGCTAAGAATGTAAAACTATTCTTATAGTTGATTTAACTGATTTTTGTTAAAAAAAGAAAAGAACAGGAAGAACACTAAATGTGTGTGTTTGAACTTGTCCATTGTGACTTCTCAGTCTTAGAATGTGGTTTTCAGTCTGGATACAAATCATTGATCAAATAGGGATTCACAAATATTTTGTCCTAATCTATAATTTATCTTTTCATACTCTGAACAATCTTTACAGTTTCCTTTGCAGAAAAAAGGTTCTTAAATTTTTTCAATGACCAATTTATTTATTTTTTGTGGATGATACTATTTGTGTCAGATCTAAAATCACTTTGCTTATCTCCAAGTTATTATAATTTCTCTGCAAATTTATTCTGCTAAACAGTAATCCCAGATATTTGAATTTCATCATGTACGAGATTGGATAAGGTCTTCAAGTATGGGAGTATATTATCAAATACACTAGAGCTACCAAAAACCTGGAGGATAATTAGTCTGGTTGTGTGAGAGAGTGCAAATGTAAGGATGATCCTTCTGTGGCTCCTTGCTTCATCCTGCTTCTTTTATTTTTATGGTGAAATTCTCCAGAATTCTAATTCTAACTTCACTGCATATCTTTTCAGGTTTTTTTTTTTTTTTTTTTTTTTTTTGGTAGAAGGATTGAACCCAGGTGCACTTACCCTCTGAGCCAAATCCCCAGCCCTTTTATTTTTATATTCCATTTTGAGAAAGTTGCTTAGGGCTTCTCTATAAATTGCTGAGGCTGGCAATGAATCTGTGATTGTCCTGCCTAAGCCCCCAAGTCTCTGGAATTACAGGCGTGTTCCACCGCATCCAGCCCCCTTTATAATTTTTAATATTTTCCTGGATATCCAGTTGACTCTCCAAACCCCATTCAAAACTGAGTTCATCATTTCTCCACAAAACCTATTCCTTTATTTTGTGTTATGATTCCTTTCTGTTCCATAACCAACAGCAGAAACATGGAAGTCATTCTAAATCCCTCCAACTGGGCCCTCTGATCTTCATGAATCTAATAGCCATTTTTGTTAATTTTGGTTTAAAAGTTCTTAAGTGCATAGTCTACCTACCTTAATTATTCCAATTTAAAATTCCTTTTCATTTTCTAAAATTATACCAGGACATTTTGTTTTCTGCATAGTTCTATAATTATAATACATGTATGCACTCATCTTGAATAGGTCACCAATGAAGGATATACAACAGTTGTATCACTCTCCAAAATTCCTTCATTCCATACCTTGATAGTCATAACCTTCCTAACCCAAATTAGTATCAACTACTGATTTTATTTCCTTCACTAATTAACTGGAAATGCCATTTAAAAAGAAATTATACAGCATTTAAGTTTTGGAAATTGACCTTTATGAATCAGAATAAAGCCTTTGGGACTCATCCATGTTGAATATATTGATAGCTCATTACTTTTAATTGCTGAGAATAATTCCATTTTATGGATATACCAAAATTAGTTTATTTCTTAAAGAACAATTGGCTTATATTTAGTGAATAGTAGTTATTCATAAATGGTTATATGTACACTTTTTTTGAACCCAGGGGCAATTAAACACTGAGCCACCTCCCCAACCATTTTAATTTTTTATTTTGTGACAGAGTCTCCCCAAGTTCCTGAGTCCCTGGCTAAGTTGCTGAGGCTGGATTTGAACTTGCCAAGCTCTTGCCACAGTCTCCCAAACCACTAGGATTATAGGCATGCATTACTATGCCTGGTATATACAGGATTTTGCATAAACAAAATTTTTCATTTTTCTAGAGTAAACATTCAGAAGTGGGAATGCTAAATCATATGATAACAGTATATTTAATTTATAAGAAACTGCCAAACTATTTCTCAAAATATCTGTACCATTTTCTATTCCCGTCAACAAAACACAAACATCCTAGTTGTTCTGAATATTTGCCATCATTTTTATGTTAGCTAGTCTAATAGGTTTATACTGGTATGTCCTCCTGCTTATATTTATTTGCATTTCTCTTTGCTTCATAATGTGGTATGTGTTTTCATGTGCTGTTTCCCATTCTAATATCTTCTTTGAGAAAATATCTGTTCAAGCCATATTGCCTCCTAACTAAAACATTTTAGTTATTTCTTATCTTGACTTTTGAGTTTGTTATACATTTTAGATACAAATTTTTTGCCATTTTTGGAATTTATAAATATTTTGTTACTTATAGTGTATGTTTTCAAACTCTGAACAATCTCAACAATACCTTATGCAGAACAATGGCTTATAAATATTTCCAAAGTTTGATTTAGTTGTTCTTTGATAGATCATGCTATTTGTGGATGATAGATATAGATGGAAAGGTAGATAGATAGATAGATGGAGAGGAGGGCAGATAGGCAGCAGGCCTGCTGACCAGCTGACCCAATGTGGAAAACATAATGCATGCTTTTCCCCCTCCTGTTACATATATGAAGAAATGATGTGTATGAATGAGTCACACTACTAAAAATTTATGACCTTGAGTAAGCATTAATACATACCAAGAAAGAAGAAATAGAATTCTAAAGTGGCATTGTATCCAGATTTCATAAAATATTTATGATAAACTCGATGATAATAAGCTCATTCCATAGAGGATAAATTCAGATTCAGAAAACTTAATTAATTTGCAAAGCCATCATACTTTGCACTAGGAAATTTTATATATATATATATATATATATATACACAAATATATATTATATACATATATATTAGAATCTGTGAAATGAAGTTTGTCCTCAACAAGTCTATATTGTAGTCCATAGATGTCAAGAATGACATATAGTCAGAATGCTAAATGCACACGGAAGGGAGAGAAGTAAATCTAAGTACCTTGTATAGGAAGGGTTTCCAGAAAATAATGACCCCTCAGATTATTTTTGAAATATAAATAAAAGATTGCTGGATTAAGAAGATAAATCATTTGTAGCATGGAGATATGAAAAATGGCTAGTTAACTGCAAATAGGAAACCTGATTTAAAAAAAGGCAGTTAGATTGGGGCAGGAAATTAAAGGCAATTCTTTATTTACCTTGCACATTTTTCTGCCATTAGGCATGAACAGGCCATTGGATTAGATTTATTCATCTTGAATATTTAAGATACAGCAGGTCTTCCTACCCAGAAATATTACAAACAAAATGAAGACAAAGAACTCTATCTTCTTTAGAAAGTTTAGTTACATTCACAGAAAGACCATATTTCCTCCATGTGGAAGAATGGATAGGTTTTGTTTGCAGCCTCTCAACATTAGGAGTTTTGGGAGCTCAGGGTTTCTGACAGATGACACGGACACACCATATATATAATATCCACCAAGTCCTATCTTTGTATCACTCCAAAATTATATTGAATAATGCTCCCTCCCCCTCCTGTGTCATAATTAATTGACTGCCTAAATTCATTTGGGCCTATTTTCTCCTTGCCAGCCTTATCCATGGAAGTGTGGTTGGTGAGATTAGCAGTTGCCATCATGCTGCTATTTAGAAGCTGTCTGAGCACTTGACAACAGTTAAGGGTCAAGCACACTCAGGAGATAGGGAAGAGAGGCTAGACGAAAAGGGTGATATACGTAGCCAAGCACAAATCACTGCCTAAACACTAAAGCTTTTACCTACATGTGAATACTGTTAGGTAGAATCCTGAAAGTAGATATAGGGCTTCATTCAGTAGATCTCCATAATACATTTTTCCTGTGGCATTGATATTTAAGTGACCTGTCAATCTACTTGGATTTGCCTGGAAAAATCTAAGATTGTTAGATTCCTTTAAAAAATCTTGAATTTACAAACAAGTCAAGATGAGAGGAAAAGAACAAGTATTATTCTAGTTTTATTGTGTACTAATAAATCAATTCCGCAGTTTGGAAATTTTACAACATAATGTGCCTATTCTGATAGTTGATGTTGAATTTCCTGAATTGCCTTTATTCAAGAAAGTATCAATTTTTCATGTGAAACACATAGAAATTACATTGACAGCTTCATTTTGTGAGTAAGAGTTTTTGAAATGTGAGGTTATGACTGTTTTGATTTGTTTTAAGGTGAATGATTTTTATGCCAAAGCAGAAGTTGTATTAACTATGCATGTCCAATTTTATATTTTAAAAATATAATTGGAACACATAGCTTTGTTGACATGTTTGATTTTTCCCACAAGTGGGAAGGCATGTTGCTAATTTATTATACAAAACTTGACTTTGTACAATGTTGGTGCAATCATTGTCTAATATTCAAGTATTCTATGGACAGAATAGAACAAAACTCCTAACTTAACAGAACTCCTAAATTTAGGAGTTTACAGTTACCTATTTGTTTTTTTTTTCACTATATAAATTTTAGGATAATCTTACATAGCTAAGATTAATCACTCTGGGAGTAAATACTTTATGTAGTCCACATGTGATGTTGTGCTAGCCATCAAATATATTACACATAGAGTAGATACACATGCATTTAGAGAGAACCTCCTATGTTTCTCCAGGGAACATATTTTTTTCAGCATTTGAACTAACTCAGCATGATTTCTTCCCTTCTAATAAAACAGTACCCTAAATGAAAAGGATTTGAATAACCATATATCTGTATCCAAATTCATTATACTCCTTCTTGATCCAAATTCATGATACTAATCTGATCAAATCTGTTGTCCTCCTAAGCCTCAAACTGAATATAAAAGAAGAAAAAAAAGTATAGCTATCACATAGTCACTAAAACTAAGTTTTATATTTTATAGTATGTTTGTTAAGGGTTGAAAGAGACTTTGAAGATTATTAATATGACATTTTTGTATTGTTGATAACAAAAAAGAACTCCAAAAAGGTAGTTAGTTATTTGAACGAGTTCAGCAGTTAACTGAATTTGAAGTTAGCAGCAGAATCCAGGTCTTATAGAGGTAAACTCACTACTTCTTCTAGGGGTGCATTCATAATCACCTATCACCTCCTCAGAGGCTTCAGGTAAGATTGCGTCTCCTTTAGTCTTAGATTGGATTGGAAGGATTTGCCTGTGCAGATTTCAATACACAGTGGCTACTGATGAAAGCTGGCAACACCTCATGCTCCTATTCATACTTTGTATGCTAAAAAATCCATGAGAAATACTCGTAGAACTGTAACCACAGGAGATAGGAAGACATCATTTTTAAAAGCTTTACAAGAACAAGATGCTCCAATGTAGGACTCCCTTATAATCAGATGAGAAAGCTTAACTCCTCGGTGCTAAGTGGAACCTGCTATTGATCTCTGAAAATAAATCTTTTTTTTTTTTTAAAGAGAGAGGGTACAGTGAGAGAGAAAGCGAGAAACAACATTATTTAGTTTTTCCATGTGGCCTTTGCTGCTCTGAGACTTCACTGCGTACATGGTGCTGAGGTTTGAACTCACGTACTCGCATATGCAAGGCAGGCACCGTAACCGCTGAGCCACCACTCCAGCCCCTGAAAATAAATCTTGGATGTGCTGTAGGTTACAGGAAGCTGAACACTTATGTCCATGAGTCTGTGGAGAAGAAGGAGAAAAAGAAAATAACAAAGTTCATTAATGTTTCTTGTGCTTTTTGTTAGGTGAAAGGCATAGTTTCAAGTATTTATATGTATAGTGTCATTTAATAACTAGTAAAACTATATTAGTTTTTATTTTACAGAATGTAAATGTAGGGTGCAGAGAGATAGAAATCCAACAAATGGGAAAGTTAAGATCACAGAGCTATTTTTCTTAACCACTATATCCTTTGTCTGTACGTGAAGATGTGTATTCGCGTATCTATATACACATACATATACATACTAAAATATATACATACATGTACATATTTATATACTAAGTCTATCTTCATCTGTCTATATAGAGAGACATAATGATAATGACATTACTAGAAATAAATTAGATAATTTGCATATTACTGGCATACATCCTAAGAAATTTATAGATCTAACTATGTAGAAAATGGAAAAAAGATTTGTATTTTTAATATTCATTGATTATGTACAATAGTAAACATGATCCAATCAATTTCTTGAACTGTGATAAATCATCTCATATTCCCTTCTCTTAGAACCCAGCAAAGAATGTATTGTGAAATAATTTGGTAGAGATAGTATTGCATAGCTGAAAGAAAAGTAATATGTTTTGAGGAATACAGATGTGAATTTGAGCCTAACTTGTCAAGTGATCTTAGGAAATTTATTAAGGTTTGCTGTTTCAGTTTGCTTACCTACACAAAGTGCTCTTTTAAGAGGCACTTTAATTCTACTTTATCCCCATTTGCTACTCAATGACTTCAACTTCCACCCATCCACCATTCTAACCGTCATCTTTGGCACCACTAACCTGGAAATGTTCTTGCAGTTTCCCAACTGCATTTAGCAGTACCTTGCATTTTGCTTTGTTCAGACTGAGCTATTTGAATACTTGCTGATAAACTCTTATCCATCACTTACTCCAATTTAGGAGAACTGAAACCAAACTCATCAGCTTTGCTCTCCAAAGCTGCTCTCTGCTCTATGTTGCCTGTTTGAATAATGATACTTTTATTTCAGTTACTCAATGTAGAAACTGATGAGTCATTCTGTATTCTTTCCTGTCATGGCCACAGTCACCAAGCCCTCTGAGCACCCTCATTTATCTCTCTTTGTTAGTTTCTTCCATTTCCTCTATTTGCTCTCACCATCATTATTCTGCTAGATTGATGTAGTAGGTTAAATATAGGGCCCTCTACTCTGATGTTTACCCTGACTTCTCTGATCCAGCCCTGACACAGCTGCCAGAAAGATGTTTGTAAATGAAAATCATGTGTTACTGCATGGCCTAAAACCTTTCAATGATTTATCAGAACTTTCCTCCTAAAGCTCCATTTTTTTGGGTTAAAACTCAGAGGGCTATATCAGACTTGGCACTCTTGGCATCTGGGCCAGATAAACCTTGGCTGCATGTGTTGTGTGGTGGGAGAGAGGAGAGTTATACATTATAGGACTTCAGGAATTTTTTTTTTCTGACTTTCATCCTCTAGATGCCAGTAGCACATCCTGACCATTATAATAACCAAGTATATGCTATAAAACTCCCAAATGAACCTGGAGATGAATGTTCACAGGTTGAACCACTATTCTATCTGATCTGGTGCTGCATTTTCACTTAACCATATAAAACATCCATGATATTTTATAACTTTCCTTTATAGAAACCTTGCATTTTCACCATCTGAGTGCTTGAGTTATACAAAACATACTCTGCTCTTCCATGTCTCCGACTTTTTTCATGACTCTGTAATGTCATCTGCTCAAGTCTCCCTACTTTCCACCTTGGATCAATGTCGTTCTATCCTATGTAGGTCTCTGAACTCTGCACCTATATAAATTCTCATAATCCCTAAAGGCCAACTCAGTCCCAATTCTTCCTTGACATCATCTCTGGACAGTCCAGTATGTGAACTATGCCTATTTCCCCCCATTCAGCACAACTTTTTTCTAAAGAAAGAAGAACAATTAAAGAGAGGGTGGGGGGACAAATTTTATTTAGATTTTCATGTGGCTTTCATTGCTCTGACACTTCATTGTGTATGTGGTGCTAGGGTTTGAACCCCTGTCCTCACGTATCCAAGGGAAGCACCATAACCTCCAAGCCACTGCTCCAGCCACTCATCACAAAACTCTAAACAAATTATTTCAATTCCCCTTTTATCATAATTAGAGAAAAAAATACATCTATGAATAGAGAACTCTAGCTAATTATGACAATTAAAAAGAAAATACAGGTAAGAGAAAAATCTAAACAGCCAACAAAATTATGCTCTAGAGAAAATGACCGCAATGACCTTTTGATCCTGAAGAGGATCTTATTTGGGTACTCATGGAAATACACGATGTATTGTAAACGATTTCCAGCAAAAAGATGTTAAAATGTAGGTTTACCTCTTGGATGGCAAGAAAAATAGATACCTGTTTATGATGGTTCATTTTTAAAACGGTGTCTATATAAAACCCAAAGTCTATTTATTCTTTTTGTAGAGAATTTGAAAATCCTTCTCATCAGATTGTGGTATTAACCCTGAACTGCAACAGAGGCATTATCACTGTAATCTCATTTGCAAAAGAAAATAGGCTTTCATATTCTATGTGTGAATTTAATAGAATGATTGGTGGTGGTATTTCTCTAAACCTATATTTTATGGAGGCATGTTGTTACAAATATTCTACTATTAAGAATTCTTTTCAATTTAGTTTGCTATTCTCTTTGGAACTGTATATGTTTATGAAACACATAAGTGAACAGGTGTTTACTACTTTGTACTTGCCATGCCTTTTGGACTACAAGTAAGCACTCACCAATTTCTTTCTAGATGAAGAAGCCTGGGCCAGTGCTCTAAAGTATTACTGTCTTTGTTCATTTTTATTTAGATTTTTCAATAACAGAAAGGAAGAATATCCTCAAAATCAGGATTCATGCCTTTGTCTTCAGTCAGTAATTCAGTAACATTTGCCAGAAAGATTGGACAATATCAAATTTTCATGCCTTTTGAAGTGAAAATGTGAGGCACAAATAGCACCATAATGGAAAACCTTTCTCTTCCCAGTTCTCTTAATCTGATGTAAATCCAGTCTCATTTTTAGATTGCTTGATAAAATTGATTTGAAAAACTGAGAGATCAAGGGAAAGAGAAAAAGCACATAAATGATTCATTGTTTGAGGACTCAGAATCTGAAATAACATAATGGGAACCAAACTATTTTCCACAACCACAGTAAAAACCATGAAGAAAGCAGTAGGCTTTTGCATAGGTACAATGAGCGTACTTAAAGGAGAAAGAGAATTCCACACCTCCTATTTTTTTCTTTTATAATTAATTATGTGAAGAAAGAACATTCATTTTATGTTTCCATTATGGTTAGGGTTACTTTATTTTTCTTATTGTTGGTTAGGGGAGGTTTCTGTTATACATATATATTTTGTCTCTTTTGTACTACCACGATATCTATTTTTCCCATTTAAACCAGACCTTAGGTTTGTGGAAAAGTTAGGAAGAAGCCATGTGTAATGCTACAATGCACCTGAAAATTAATCTGTGAGTGAAACTCCAAGAGATTTGGAGGTCCAGCCAAGTTAAAGTTAATATCTAGAAGTTTAGAATGTTTTTGGAACTAGCAATTACTTTTTGAGTCCAGATAAGTAATCTGTGAATTTTGTGACCAAATGCATTGTGACAAGTTTTTCCAGATTTTTTTTTTCATGAGAAAAATGGAAACCTTTTAAGAAGAATCATTACGTCTTAAGTCAGAACAAAGGAATTTAGAAAGCATAAATAAAAAAGATAGTGGGAAAATGTCACAAGAGTTTGGATTAAAATTGAAGGCCAGTATCTAATATTTAAGGTTTTATGTTTTTCCCTTAAATAGCTTGTGTTATCCACTTGAAAGTACATCATTGAATCACTGAAAACATTAAAACTTTATCTATACCTGGCCTTTGGGATTTGTGAAATATTCTAGGGTAAAGACATGTCCTGGATCTCCTGTTACTATTCTGTTTTGAGGATTGAGAGTGAATGCATTATGGAACTATATAACAACGTGGTTAAATTTTAAGCTGGAGTAAAATTTTAGATAGGAGAACACTTCAGAGGTTTCATATGATCAAGGGTTTATATTTTGTCCTAGCCAGTTTGCCTGTCTCATGAAAAAACACTGTAGCCATTAGTTCTAGTAGTGATTTCTGGAATATCGCTTAGTGAGCTTAGCAGTCTATATGTATTATTTAATCTTATTTAGAACCTGCTGAGAAAGGTATTCCTATTGTATTCATTTAATAATGAGTACACAGGCATACAGAAAAATTCTAAGTTCAAACCGCAAGTAAGTGACAGAACTAGACTGGGCATTCAACCTCAAAACTCAGGTGTTCATCTTCATGTTATTTTGAAATCCAGTGATTTATTATCAGGTATCACAGATTTTGATCTTCTAGAATTAAATTTGAAATGCCTTCAATTCTAAGTTTATTAATCAAAAAGTGACATAAAAAGGATATAGAGAAATGATTGTATATTTCCTTACAGCTCAGGTTACAATGCTTATATTGTTAGATTTTTATCCTTTCCCCAGTGTTACTTTACAAGTTGAAATTTGGGTTATTGAGAAATATGATGTCTCTCCACCATCTCATTTCAAAGAGAAATATTCTTAATTATGCAAGGTGTGGCCCATGCTTAGCGAAAAAATTGCCCCATTGGATTTTACCATCCCTGATTTGAAAAGAGGATTTTCCACTCAACAGTTTGTATACCTGGCCAGAGCTTGGAGTAATCTGAGGCTCAAGTTCAAGATATTTGTCTTTTTTTTCTTCTACCCCACAATAACCCCTGTATCAGATTGTCAGAAATTTTCTTTTGATTCTCTTTTATTAAATATTTGTTTTTATGGTAAAGCATACTTATGGCTTAGTATTTGCTGTACTGTCCTGTATTAGAAAATTTTTTCTCTTGCTCATTCCTAAAGTCTATTATCTTATTTAAAGAGGCATATAACTGTCCTCTCATCCCATGGGGTGATAAAACTCGGAGACCAGCTATCCAAACTAGAGCTGCTAAGGAACAAAGATTCTAGGGTTAAAAACATAATACATTGATTTATTATTTTCAAACATGAATGTTCATTTCAAAAATGTCTGAGGAACAATAATGTCACTATTGACAAAGGGAACCCTGAATGCAAGAGTATTACCTCCTGCTGGTTTTCAAAAAGGGACCACTTTGAAGAGAGGTGAGGTCATTTCACTTATAAGACTAGAAAGCTAAAGAACATACTGCTAGAACTAGTTACATGTCTTTGAACAGATCACTTAACTTCTCTCCATTTAATTTCCTTTCTTATAACATATACTCAAACTTATAAAATATACCTATATTGTAAGCTACACGTTTAAAATATTAAGTTGTTAGAATTCACTTTCCTATCCTCTGAGATACAAAAGATCAGTGAGGGAAATTATTATTCATTCATTTATATATTTAGGCATTATAAAAGATGTTGAGATTTTTAAAAACACTTTTATTCCAGGAATCTTTCTTTCATCACTTGTATGACAATTTAAAACAAAGCCTATAGAGTAACCTTGGGCGTGAAGAGTGAGGAAGGTCTAATAAAATACTTACCTAGATTACCCTTCAACCTGGGAAGAATATTTCTTTATAGATATTTTGATAAAATAAGGTCAGTTTAGTGATCTGTTAATCCACAGTATCTTCTAGATATATGAATGCCTTTTCCACAAGCATGTATATTGTACCTTATCCTGGATTTTGTTGTAAAAAGATTTTCAGGAAAACCACGAGAATATATGTCTTACACAGTATTTCATTAGTTTTTATCCTCCAAGAAGCTGATACTCAAACAAGATTAAATGCAAGAAATTTATTGAGAGAGGATAAAGGAAAAGCTGAAGAGAAACTCTGGGCTTCAATCAAATATGACTTTCCTGGTAGGAGAGAGTGACAGAAATAAGAATGAAGCAGGAAGCGTCTCAGGCCATGTACATGCCATGGCTTGAATATGAGGTGCACCTAAAAAGTTCCTTTGGGAGATGAAAGGATTAGATTATGAGAGCTGTAACCTAGCAAGTGGATTAATTCAATTCAAGGGTTTACTCTTGGTAACTATAGGCTGAGTAAGGTCACTGGGGGCATACACTTGGGGAAATATATTTTGTCCATGGCTGTTTGTGTGCTTGATCATTCCCTCCACCCCTCCCTCCCTCCCTGTTTCCTGCCTACCCCTGAGTTAACAGCATTCCTCTGTCATGCCCTTCCACCGTGATGTTCTGCTTTACCTCAATCCCATAACAATGGAATCAGCCAACTGTGGATTGAACCTCTGAAACTGTGAGCCTGAAGTAATTTTTCCTCCTCTAAGTTGTTCTAATGAGATATTTTGATCACAGTGATGAAAAGAAGATAAACCCAATACCTTTACACAGAGCTTCACTCAAGCAAGTGAAAATCCTTGAGCCAATGTACCCACTGGGTTAGTCCACTGTCTCCTGGGAAAGGGACTACTGTACCTCCTCCCCCATTGTGTTATTTAACCATCAGGGATGGCATATGTAAAACAGCCACAGCACAGATACAGTTGTAGATCCAAAGGGGCAGTATCCGGGATTGATTCCCATATCAATAGATCTAAAGGGAATGTTTTCATGACTGTAACAATTCTCAGTCTACCTACTGAGGTTTATTTCATTTTTCATCTGATACAGGGATTAGGTTTGGTCAGTCAGAAAATTTTCAGTGGCAGCAGCTGTTGGCTGAGTGATGGGCATATGCATGGCTTATAGTCAATGAGAAACAACGTACTGTTTTCAATACTATTGAAAATGGAGTTTATATTATCTTTTATGGAATGTGACCATTAAGTCAGTTTAGCCAAAACCAATTCGGTGAAATGGAAAAAAAGCTGAGTTCTGACGGCACTGTTTTAGCCTTTAAATAAAGCTGCTGTGCCTGATTTCTTTCTTCTTGTTTGTTTATTGTGTGGTGCTTGGGACCAAAGTCAGGACGTCACACTTGCTAGGTAAGCACTGTACCACTGAGTTACATCCCCAGCCCTGTGCCTGATTTCTTGACTTCTTAGTTTTCAGTCAGTGAATTTCTCTTTTATTTATTTTATATGAACTGTTAGTTAAGTATTGCTGTATGATTTGGGCAAATAGCAGCAATTAACTCTACAGATGTTCCAGCTAAGACTACTGAGGTCTGTCATAACTAAAACTACCCTACATTCCCAATCCCCAGCTTCTAACACTAACTTTGCACATATTTTATGCCATATAATTATTGAATTAGTTAATAATTATTTGCTTAATAAATTATAAAGTTTAGACAAATTTTAAGAAGAGAGAAATAGAAAATGTCCTTATGTTTTCTAAGCCCTCAGAAAATGAAGTTCTTTAGGCAGGTTATTCTTAAACACAGTTTGCAAAAACTCACAAACATGCTGTATGTAAGACCATTGTTGTCCCTTACCTGTGAAACAAAACTTACATATGTCATTGCATTGAATCATTTAATAATGAACAATGAGTGGTTGGTGTATTTGGAGATGTGTATGATTTCTTCAATTTTCTTTGAAAATACAAGTCCTATAAGTAGAATGTCAACAGAATGAAGGAGTACATCACAACTTTCTTTGCTGCAAATGATAGTACAATGCAGACAGTTTACCTGGTGATACTTCTCAAAACATCTTCACTCTGTAAGCATACAGCTGCCTGAGCAGGTCCATGCTATGGGTTTCTGCAGGGAATAATCCTAATCACTGTGTGGTTAGCTGCATGGAAAAGGGGAGTAGTGGTTAGTAATGTTAGCCCCAAGCCATGGCAGGTAGCATCACTGATTCTGTAACTCTTGCCCTTCATTTTCTTTTTGGACTCTACAAAAGTCAGCATAGGGAATTTAAATCGTTAGTCCTGAATATTACCCAGATATTTTGTATCACCTGCAAGAATGTGTGTAATTATCCACTTTGAAGTTAGTTTACTTTTTTTATGTACAGTCAAAAAGATGTGGTTTTAGGAGAAAAACTAGTTGTTAGGTTGAGCAGAATGCAGTATAAAAGGTTTACATAGTTATTGTGTAAATTTAAAATTAGTATGCACTATTTTGGTATTTTGGGGTGTCACACTTGTATGGATATAAAGGTTATTGTGAAATCTCATGACATTCTACAAAATCACGTTCTATAACTTTGCCATTTAAGATGTGGTCCCAGTTCTAGCAACAGTGGCACCATCTGATAATTTATTAATAATGTAGATTTTCAGCTTCATACCAAATCTACTGAATCAGAACTAGTCTTTTCACAAGACTATCAGGTAATTTTTTATCTCATTTAGTCTTTAGAAGGACTGCTCTAGATCAGAATATCATGGAATTACAACATACCATTTCTAAATAAAATTTAAAAACTGGTTGCTTAGAATTTAAGTATTCTGAACCACATTATCATTTGTACTCCAAGTCTTTTTTTTCTTTTATACCAGCAAGACACATTTTACTTATATTTTACATGTTGCTACATAAAAATAAAAGGAGAAACCCACTGCAGGTTGATACTCTATGACAGACGATGGATCAAGAAGACTACTTTTGATAACTGTTTTATCTACGTGAATATGCATGCTAAAATTTGGCTAATATTCAAAGTTAATGCTGATTACATTTGACTGATAAAAACATGCTTCCTTATTCCAGGTCAAATTTATCTGTAAGAATTTTTTTTACTTACTAAGCAACTTCCATGAGGAGTCTCAATCTGACATTATAGCTGTGCATGCATTTTCTTACCCAAATGTGTAAACTTCACTTCAACTTTAAAATATGAGATATTAAGTGAAGAGACTTTAAAAAATTTATCTTGAAATTTCAGAATACTGTGATTTCTCTCACATGTCCTGAAATAATTTGTAATTACAATATTACTTGAAAATGTTTTTTTACTGTATATGATAATATAAAATAGAATTACCTTTAAGAGCCTACATTTTATCCTTGTTTTGACAATGTTGATGTTCAGAGAATAAAGGTATTTTAGGACAAGCTCATGAAAACAATGAAAAATAGGTCTTTAGCCTTAGGAATAATCACATTCATTGATTATGTTAAGATTATGCATTTGCTATATTCAAGTACACAGTGTGGCCCTTAGTTGTTGGAATTAAGAGGCTGTGAGATGAAATATTTGTTACTATCATTTGATCTAGAGAACGGCATAAAACAACTTTTGATATTCAATTGGTGGCTTTGTACTGCTAAGCAGAAGAAAGACTGAAGTATTTTAATTTTGTTGAACTATTTTGCATTATGAAGAGAACAATAGTTATATTGAAAAGCTGTCTGCCCTTGGGTTTCTAATGAATATAAGTTTATCTCAGTGATTCAGTTTTTAAGTAAATAAAAAACATGGAAAAATTTTCTGGATACAGTTTATAAGGTCTGAAAATGCAAGCTTATATCAGAAGATTTTTAAGTAAAGCATCTATAGAGTAAGTCACCTAAACTCAGCAGATAAAGAAGGGTGTGATTTAACAGTTGATTGAAGGTATTTTGGCAAGTCTAGGGTTAATCCTTCAAAGGAGCTCTCATCTACTTAAAATAACCTTTAAAATAACATTTCAATTTCCATCTGCAAACTTCTTGAGTAGTTCTTGATTTTCCTCTTCCAAGCCTTTATTGTATTTCCATTTCCTGAGAGCAGGGTGAAAGAGCCAGTGTCTGTACCTTATAAAAGAGAGGCTTGAGAAAGAAATAAAGACTTATGTTATATGTTTAAGGTGAGAGAAATGTTTCCAAGAATGATTCCTTTCCTTACTGGATTCTTCACTACTGTCTATCTTTTTTAATTCCCATAATTAAAGATTTATCTTAAATTCAACTTCTTTAAGAAAATCACCCCAATTTTATCTAGATAACAATGATACTTCCTTCTTTCATTCTTACTTGCTAATTCTTATGTTGAACATTTATAATTACTTACATATCACTTTGTGCATATTTGTATCCATATCATATTTTTCTAACTTGATTGAGAGACAAAACAATACAATTTATAAATGTTTCAGTTAGTATGATTCCTTGTAAACTGTCTCACATGTAGTTGATTTAATCTTTCTTTTTTTAAAAGAGAGAATGGGACAGTGAGAGAAGGAGAAAGAGAATCAATTTTATTTAGTTTTTCATGTAGCTTTTGTTGCTCCAACACTTCATTGTGTTCATGGTGCTGGGGTTTGAACGCACGTCCTCGTGCATACCAGGCAAGCTCTGTAACCGCTGAGCCACCGCTGTAGCCCCTATTTAATTGTTTTTCAAATGCATATTTCAATAATAGGGTATATGATTCTGGTTGTTCAACATAAATCTGATCAGAGTCTAGCTTTTCTCCAAACAATTTAGGATATAAGTTAACTCTTAGTGGATTTAATAGCCTAAGAAGCCCTTTATGCAAAAATGGCACAGTTTGATTAAGGGGTTAATCTTTAGTTCAAGTGCCATCATGAATGGCACTCAGGCTTTGAGGGAATGCTAAGAATCCATGACCTCAGACAAACTTCAGAGGGAACTTTTTGACACTATCAGCACTAAGTCCCGTGCTAGGCTATTTTTTCCACTTGTCCATTCTAAATTTTTATAACACACTTACCATGCAATTATTAACAATACTGTTTTTCTTTTGTGGATATGTCTTTTAAGTTACCTTAAATCAAAGCTAGAATTATAACTCTTCAGCACTAATTCCTACCTATTTGAAGCTGACACCCAAGTATATACTTCTCATTCTAGTGGAGATGGGTAGATATCTGCGATAGATATTATTTAAAAGAGGCTATTATGAACTAATTAGTGTTCCCAGAACACCAACCTCAATTCCCATGTTGACATTCTAACCTTATGGGGACTGTGCTTGGAGAAAAGGCCTTTAAAGTGATAAGTAAAATTAAAGAGTTCATAGGGTGGGACCCTAATTCAATTTGACTGGTACTCTTAAAAAAAGAGGAAGAGATACCACCATGCTGTGCGTACAGAAGGCATGGCAAGGAGATAGACATTTTTAAGACAAGGAAATCAAGGCCTCGTGAGAAGCGGGCCCAGCCCACATACTGATCTAACTTCAGACACCTGGAATTTTTTTTTTTTTTTTTAATAGAGCAGGGGAGAGCATGAGAGGGAAAGAGAGAATCAACTTTATTTTTCATCTGGACTTTGTTTCTCTGAAACTCAGTTGTGTATGTGGTGCTAGGGTTTGATCCTGGGTCCTCATGCATGCCAGGCAAGTGCTCTGACCACTGAGAGACCACCAGCCCCACACCTGAATAACTGCATCGTTAATTTCTTTGAAGAGTTGCCCAATATGTAGTATTTTGTTTTGGAAGCCCTAGTCAACTAATAAAGAGATACTACTAAAAATCAAAGTCTATTCTTGGGTCTAGAGATTGGAAAATGATCTAGAAATATAATGTCTCTGTGCTTTGTGTGCCAGTTTCATTGAATCATATCCCACGTCCCTTTCCACTACAGACAGTAAGGCTTCTGAGGCTCCAGGTTTGGCATCTCTATATAATCTCTTTTTCAGAATCACCTTTCTAGATTGTATTTGACATTTTTGCACTTTGCAAAATATGAACACTGCCAATTCCTAAAGACAAACTGCCCAATATTTACTATGAGCTCTGTTTTCTTAGGAATGTTATGAAATGCAAATAAATGCTGCATGATAAAGCTAAACCACTATATGGGCTGTGATTTTCAACCTCATCAACAACCCCATGGATGGGAGAAAATCGACATCATAAGATGACCAATATCACAAGCGTCAGCAAGCAGATTCCACTTAAAAGTATCTTTATTTTTCCCTGTTGCTCATCTCCCTCTTTTCTGATTATTTGTATATATATATACATATATATATATAAATAAAAATAAATAAAGTCAGGGGCACAACCAGTTGTTCTGCTGTACAAATACCTTGCCTGGCTCCAAGCTCCAAGCTGAGTAGACAGTATCATACGTACTACAAAAGATACATACATATATATGTAAGTATATACATGTATATGTGTATATACATGTATATATGTGACATGCGTATATATGTATATACATTTATATATATGCGACACACGTATATATAAGTGTATGTATGTATGTGTATATATACTACAAAAGGTATATATACATGTGTATATATACACACAACACATATATATGTGTAAATATATGTATATATACATGTAAACATAGGTATATATGTGTAAATATACATATATATGTATATATGCGACACGTGTATACGCGTGTATGTATGTATCACATGCATATATACATGTGTATATATACCTTTTGTATATATACACATATATACATATACATACGCGTATATATACGTATGTATACATATATATACGCGTATGTATACGTATATACACGTGTATATGTATGTCTCATGTATATGTGTATATACATATATATACACGTGTATACACGTGTATATACATACATACATATATATACGTATCTTTTGTAGTACGTATGATACTGTCTACTCAGCTTGGAGCTTGGAGCCAGGCAAGGTATTTGTACAGCAGACCAACTGGTTGTGCCCTTGACGTTTTATTTTTATTTTATTTTGTGTTGAGAATTTTACACATTTTTAAATTTAATTACTATTTAATTTATTTTAATACATGCTAATTATACAAATTAATGGGATTCGCTATAATATTTCCACACTTGCATAGATCATGTCCTACTCTATTTTTACCTACTTCAAATCCTCCCCTGCTCCATAGTGTTTTCAATCCCTAGTAGTTTTTCTTCTTTCAAGATGAGCTTTTCTAGATTCATTATGTGAGATACAATGTATGATACTTCTCTTTCTTTCTGATTTATTTGACTTAATATGCTACCCTCAAGTTCCATTCGTGTTGATACAAATGGTAGGATTTCATTCTTCTTTATGAATGAATAACACTCCATTTTGTGTATGTAACATACTCTCTTTATGCACTCATCTGTAGATGGCTACCTACTTTGATTCCCTATAAACATCTCTGCAATAATTGTAGGTATGCATGCATCTCTTTTATACTCTAACTTCATTTCCCTTAGGCATATAGTTAAGATAGCTCAATCATGTGGTAGTATTAATTGACATTCCCACCAAGAATACATAAGGGTTTATTTTTCTCTGTATCCTTACCGGCAATTTTTTCAATTTTTTCTTTTCCTTGTTTTTTTAAAATAGCCATTCCAATTTAAGTAAGATGGCATCTTATCATAGTTTTGATTTTCATTTCACTGATGGTTAGTGATTTGAGCATTTTTTTCATATATTTATTGGCCATTTGTAATTCATTTGAGAAGTATCTATTCAGGTGATTGGGCCATTTTTTAACTGGATTAGTTGTTTTTTTTTTCCTTAAGGTTTTAAATTTATTTTTATAGGCTTATTATAAACCCTCTGTGAGATCGAGAGAGCTATAAATATTTTCTCCTATTCTGTAAATTGTCAATTAATTGTATTGATAGCTTCTTTTCCTATGCAGACGCTTTTTAGTTTGACATGATCCCATTTGTCAAATTTTTCTTTTGTTTTTTGTGCTTTCTGTGTCCTGTTCGGAAAATAATTTCCTGTACCAACATCTTGAAGTGTTTCCCTATGTTTTCTTTCAGTAGTAACAGAGTTTGAGGTTATATTAAGGTCTCTGATTTATATGGAGTTGATTTTTTACATAGAATGAAAGATAGGGATCAAATGTCATACAAAGTGATACAGAATTTCCCATCATTATTGTTTAAAGAGGCTGTCCTTTTCCAATGATTTTTTCTTTTTGTCTTTGTTGACAATTGGTTATAGTTGTTTGGATTTATTTCTGGTTACTCTGTTTGGTTCCATTGTTATGCAAGTCTATGATAATACCTTGCTGTTTTGTTACTATGGCTTTATGTTATGTTTTGAAATCAAATATTATGCTGTCTTCAGTTTGCTGTTTTCACTAAAGGTTGCTTTGGTTGTTTGTTGAATTTGGTGTTTGCATATGAATTTTAGGATTGTTGTGTGAGAGGTGCTCGAGAACACCACTGGATAATGCTGAAGAATTGAGGTTGGAAACCAGCGTACTCCAGGCAAGACTGCACACGAGTGCCAGTGACACTCTGTGAAGCATTTTATTCCCTGTGACAGTTTACATTTCAACAAGCAAAAATATATCTAAAAGAAACATTTGTAATGAGTTCTTCATAATACCCAGTTTATGTAACAACAGTATCTTTCTACTCCAGATGGCTTACATCTCTACTCCTGATGTACTCCACCCTTCACCTGAACATGAATTCCTAACTTGTATAACTTTGCTATCTTCACATGGGTCTTACACCACAGGTATTCCTGTTATGCTCTGATATCTCAGGTGTCCATGAGCAGTTTTGTCCCCAAACCTCTAATTCAGCATTATATGTTGAACTTCAAGTGAAATTGCTACTATTCTATGCCCCATACTATCCTACATTACTGTTTTTTTTTTTTTTTT
>PVKS010027077.1:0-27906 GCA_004027875.1 Aplodontia rufa | reverse complement strand
ATGTATGACTATGTTGAATGAATTAAATAAATAAATAAAATGTCCTTCTAAAGATCCTGTTAATGAAGGAATATTTATGGGGGAAACGATTCGATTATGAGACCAGTCACCTAATTAGTCCATAGTAGTTTGAATGACTGAGCAGTCATTGTAGGAGCTGGAGCGCTGACCGGAGGAGATGGTTCTCACCGCGGAAGGGTGTATCTTCTTTGTGTACCTTCCCCCTTCTCCATCTCTCTCTGCTTTCTGAAGCCATTGTTGGCTGAGCTTCTTTCCTCTGCTACACCTTCCCCCATGATGTGCTATCTTACCTTGGACCCAAAGTGATTCAGTCAGCCATCTATGGACTAAGACCTCTGAAACTTTAAGCCCAAAATAAATTTTTCCTCTTCTAAGTTGTCTATGCCAGGCATTTTGGTCACAGCTACACAAAAACTGACTAAGATAGATAGATAGATGATAGATAGATAGATAGGTGACAGATGGTAGATGAGATAGTAGATGATAGATACATATAGATAGATAGATACATAAATAAATAGACATTAAACTGAGGACTGTCTTCAAGTAAAAATATGAAGTAGATTTAATTGTTCATAGCTATTTGTGTTGTAGGAAACTGTTCAGAGAATCCTACCGTCCAAGCATCATTTCAGATTGGTTTGATAAAAGTCTGCTTTGGATCTTACACATTTCTTTAATTAGCTTGTTCTCTAGATTTTATTGATATTTAATGAATAAAATTCTTCTGTTCATTAATGTATTTGGAGACAAATATTTACAAGTTTTATGTAAACAATGTACTTTTGTCCTCAGAATCAATGTAATCATAATGTACAAATTATTTTTCCTACATTGATAACTAACTTAGGGATCAAAGTTGTAGTTTTAAGAATTATTCCTTGGAATGAATGCCAAGGACCTTGTGATTCTAAGATATGAATATTAAAATATTGAATGCTTTGTGTTGCCCACTGCAGTGCTCCATGTTTATCTGAAAGGTAAAATGAAAGCACAGCACGGGACCCCAAAGACAAACCCAAAAGCTTCCTGTGTCTTATCTGACCAGGTGGAATTCTTATCCACCTGCCAAAGAACACCAGTTGTTAAATAAAGGTCAAGCTTGAATTCATGGGGCTCATGAAAGGTATTGCATTGTAGAAAGAACTTTATTTCCGTCAACTTTTATTTCATTCCTATTATGGTTTGGGTATACGGTGGATTTTGGTGCCACACAAAAGCTCACATGTGAGACAATGCAAGACTGCAAGTTCACAGCTAGACTCAGCAACTTGGCATGGCACTGAGCAATGAGGCAAGACCTTGTCTTGAAATAAAAATAAAAAAGGGCTAGAGATGTGGCTCGGTGGTTAAGTGCCTGTGGGTTCAATCCCCAGTTTAAAAAAAAATAATTGTTCATAGATGAAATGATGAGACTGTGAGTTGCAACCTAGTCAGTGGCTTAATTCACTGGTACAGATTAACTGTAGGTAGGTAGGTTGTGGCTGGGTAAAATAGGGCATTGGGGATTTTACACTGGAGTATATATTTTGTCTTTGGTGAGCAGAACTCTCTCTCTCTCTCTTTCTCTCTCTCTCTCTCTCTCCTTCCTGGCTGACATGTACTGAGATGTTTTCCTCCACCGTGCCTTTTCACTATAATGTTCTGCCTCTCCTTGAGCCTGGAAGAATTGAAGTGGCAGAACTGAACCTCTAAAACCATGAGTCAAAATAAATTTTTTATCCTCTAAATTGTTCTTGCCAGGTCTGTTGATCATAGCGACAGAAAGCTGACTAAAACAGAAAGTGGTGGGGCTGTTGCTTATGACTAACCTCATCATGTGGTTCAGAAACTTTTGGAGCATTTGTGAGTATGTGGGAGAAATTTTGAAAAGTTTAAAGATGCAGGCTTGAAAAGCTTTATGATATTGTAAGTGTAGTTGATTTGGCAATTGTGTTGGGAGTTCACTGAGGGGACTGCAGACAATAACGACTGGGCTCATGAGGATTCAGAGGAGAGGAGGGTTCTATTGGAACCTGGACTAAAGATCAACATGTTACATTATGCAAAGAGATTGTTGCTATTTTGCCCGTTTCCTGAGACTCTCTCTGATACTGAATTTAAACATGATGGACTAATTAATCGAACATAGGAACTTTCAGAGCAGCACAGTATTTAAAGGGTAACACGGATATTGCTGGCCTCTTTTAGCAAGTTTACTGTTATGATCAGGAGCAGAAAGCAAAGCTGTTCAATGCTATAGAGCTTCAGTTTTACAAGATGACTAACTCTCGAGTTCTGTACAAATAAAAGAATCTAATGTGATTAGATGTTCCTTTCAATTAGATTGCTTTATTATGCCTGTAGTTAATAATACTGTACAGTACACTTGAAAACTAGGTAAAATTCATGTTAAATCACCGTAAGAATATATTTTTATAAACAAAACAAGCTCAACTGAATCTGCAGTTTAATGTGCTCTTTAATGAACTCACAGGGGCATATATTCAGTGAAATGGATGCATGAAGACATGTATGCTGTAGGCAAGAAAAGTAGAAATACTCTCCTGGAGAAAGGAAGATTGGGGAAAGACCCTTGGAGTTTCAAAGACCTCTAAACAGGACAATAATAGAGTAGCTTCATACAGAAAGGTCATGGTGTAATTTGAGAGAGTTAGGGTAGAAGGAAGGATAGAAAGAAAGGAGATGGGTTACCATGGCTTCTCTATTGACTCATCTTATTGCTTTTAGGGATTACTCTCTTCTATCACCCTAACATCCAATTTTTCCCATCCACCATCACATTTCCAAAATGTATGCATTCCGTGTAGCATTTTCTCAAAAGACTACTAAGTTTCAGATAATTTAATTCATATTACTTAATTAATAAGATCAGAGACTATCCTACAACAAGCATTTTAATGACTTAAAGGTAAAGTGAAAAGTTTTTCTACAGGGATTTCTACATACATATGTTTGTGTGTATTTGTGTTGTATATATGATGTGTGTGTATACAATGTTTGTGGATAAATATATGTATATATGCACACACTGCGTATGCTTATCATTTTGTTCTGGGGGAAACCTGTTGTAAAAGTACCAACTGCTGAAGGTGGAAGGTGCACAGAGACTGAGAAAAAGAGACATAGAATTACAGAGTGTAATCTACCAGGGACTTAGAGACATAGCAGGGTCAAGAGCAGCAACAAGAGGGTCCTGCAACTTGGGTCAGAGGGAAGAAATATGTTCAATGGTTTCCATCCAAGTCAGGATGTACCTAGTTTATCAAACATGTCAGTCACGTTCCTGGTGCTGACAGAGCCACGTCTGATTATAAAGCTCCACAGACCACTGCAATATAATTGTGCATGCTGGGAAACTATGTGGGAAAACCTAACCCAAGTTACTCAGGGGCTATCCTGGTGGTTGTGTCTCAGAGGGAACACATGTCCTCAGAGGGAAAGCTTTTCATTCAAATATTTTTTTTATCACTTTTATTGTTTTCCTTTAAACCACATGTGAAAGGAAGCAAGTGTTTTTGAACTGTAATCTGATTATCAAAGTTCTCTTAGTCAATATGCAATTTATTATCAGAAAAATATATACAGTAGTTAATTTAAAGGTTCAACAGAATATTTCATCTTTAGTTTTGTTAAAATGTATGATAAAAGTTTTGAGAGCTAGAATAAATCTTAGAGATAATTGAATGCTGCTTTGTATTTTGCATGACAAATCAGAATCTGGAATTGCCTAGATGATATGCCAAAATCCTCCCTGGTCAGCAGTGGGGCTGGTGTCCTGATCTGTGAATTCCATGCTCTCTGTAACTTAATCGAACATAGAGTTGGGAAGCTGGACACTTTGAGTGTGCCAGAGAGAGAGGAGGAAGTGTGAAATGCAAAATCTCTGTTCTGGAAAAGGAACAGTGCTTATTCCCTTTACTAAGATAAGTGAGTCTAACAGAAAGTATGGGATGGAGAAGGAAAACCCCTCCACCATCCCATGCTAAGAAAAGAGATTTGTAGAGTAATTCTAAAGTGACCTGCTCAAGGAAACAAAAAAGAAAAGAAAAAGAAGAAAGAAGAAAGCAAATTTATGGAAATATTTTGCCACAGTGAGCTAAGAATCCCTCCTGTCCTCCTTGAGGGCCCCACAGGTAAATAATTGGAACTTTAAAGGAAGAGTCAAACCCTTCTTTCAGATCCCCTAAGCTCAGCCCCAGAGGCAGCCGGACACGTTCTCCTTTTCAGCCCATCTCAAACATGTAAATGTATTCCGATTTCCACAGTTGTACTCTAGCAATTTTTGTCACAGTTACTGAGGTCACATTTTCATCAAGGTTTCCTGAGAGCCTTGCAAGGTGTCCTAACACAGGCACCCAAAAAATGTGTGTTGAAAGGTCTAATGAGCCAAGTTAGAGAACAAGGATGAACTGAGGCAAAGGGAGATACAAGATCCGCTTTAGATCTTGAAACATCATCGTTATCATCATTTGGAGGTAATCATCACTTCCATTATTTCCAACAAACATATTTCCAACAAACTCATCTTAGGTTCAAATTTGAGGTGCACCTAATCACCACTGACATGTTCTGTATCTCTGTGTCTAGATTACGTCAAATTGTCCATGCTTCCAGGCATACTGTGGCTAATCTAGCACCAGGATTACTCTTCTTCACTTGTTCACTCTTTAGGATTTCAATGCTGCATTAGACAGACCGTTGCCCTCCCTAGACTTTTCCTCCTCCTTTTGGATGACCAATTCCTCTAGAAGGCCAGATTCTGAATCTGAAGAGACTCTTTTCCCTTGCACATCTCCCTCCACTAGTCTTCAATTCAAAGTCATTTACAACTCTCTTATCAACAACTCTTCTATCTTTCATGAAGTTGTTGTTCCTTACCTTTTCCTGGAAGAGGCAGACATCAGTTAAAATGGGATTGCAGATTCAGAATGAATTGGAGATCTGTGTTAGGAAATTGTTGCAAAGAATTGGCTAACGCACTTGGGGAGCTGACAGGCTAATCTCCCATTCCTAGGATGGCCCAGTGTGAGGGAAGCTGCTGGCTGGAAGAGGTTGCTTTCTTCCTCAGGGTAGCTCCGCGGCACCCAGGCACTACAAATGCGAGGCACAGAAAGTACTGCCAAGGAGGTGTGTGTGAGCAATGAGGCTATTTAAGATGACATTTGATCAAGATTTCTCTTTTCTTGTCTTTCATACCAACTTCAAATGGCTCTGAGTAGCCGGTCCCTATGTTTTCTCTAACCAAGTCATACAGCTGTATAGCAGAGTTCTTCCCAAAGACAAACCACACAATTGGATGCTATTCTCCATCGAATCAGTGATATTTTTAACTTTATTCCATGTACGTATATACATGTATATAAAACATATAGATAAACTATATATGTGTATACATATATTTCTATACATACTGTGTATACACAAATATGTATACTTACATTTATATATGTAAGTTTCCTACAACTATGAGTCTTTGAATCAAGTTGTAAATTATCCCCTTTTCTTTCCTAAGTTCTACATTTACTAGGGTATTAAAATCTTATTGTGAGGGCTATAAACTGACCCTTCCCCATCTAAAAAGCATATAAAATTAATCTCCTTTGTTCACTTGTAACCTGAAGCGTTTTTCTATTTTCTCATTGCTCCTGTATCATTTTTGTTCCTTTTGACAGAGAGGATGTCAAAAGTCAGTTTTTACATATCTGACAGTGACAATTTGGGGTTACCTCTAGGAGATAACCCACAATCCTTCTGTTTCTACACAGATGACTGAATATTTTAATGGCAGTACGAGCTAAGGATCTAGGGCACAGCGTGTAAAAATAACACACACTCACACACACAAAAGAATCATTTTCAGAATCCCTGTGGTTTTGGAAAAAATAAAATTATGGATAAATGACTTTTTTATTTCAGAGCTCTTTAAAATGATTACCTTGAAAGCCACAAGATGCTTTTATTTTTTAATGCATTTGTTTATTTCAAAATGGTGCAGAAACCTAGTGTTAATTACAAAAGCATGCCTCTTTTGTTTACGTGTGGCATATGCTCCTCGGCTGCAGTGCCTGCTCCACACTGGGTCTCCTACCCATAAAACAGATGCTTCAAGGAAGAAAAGGGGCATGGATTTATCTTTAATGGTGAAAAAGCCCAACTCTTTCGAGAAAAGCTTTCTAAGACTGAATCAAGTATTTGATTTTTCACTAAACTACAAAATGAAAACCATTTTTAACAAATGCTGTACTTAGAGCCCTCTGAACAAGGACTTTAGGAGGACTTTGTATTATTGTCTAAAGTCTAATTTACAATCACTTAACTTGTCACCCCAGGTGCTTTATCTATTGATTGGGCATCAATATTTAATCCTGTTTCTGAAGAAATTGCTGCACCATATACCATCTTAAGTACTTTTCAAAAAAAATCTACTTCTAGTCTCTATATTTAGAATACAAATTTTAAGAGATTTCTCTTTAGAGAAGGCACTTTTTGTTAAGATATACTTTCTCTTGATGGGTTTTTGAAACTATAACTTTAACTTCTCTTGATTCAAATTAATCTCTGTATTTGTAAAAGATCAAAATGCATCTTCAGTTGCCCTTCTCTAACATCACAAATATCTGCCTCTCCACACTTTGGCCTCATTCTGTGCCTACTGGTGGGGTCCCTGGCTTCTGATTCCTGCTGACTGTGTTCTTGTCAGTTGAATGGGTAAGAAGCATCATATCTAATAATTAACAAGTCCTGGAAGGATGACATTTATCTCTGTCTGTGTGGCAGTCAAGATTTCATATTTATTTTACTACCAGTCAATAAAACTCAGATTTCTACTGTTTCTTAGTGAGGACCTGGGTACTTGTAAAGAATGGAAATATATAGAAATTACTCCACATAGGAACCATTCCATCAGGTGACAAATGGCTAAAAGGTTGGACTTTTGATCACTGCCCAAGGTTATCCCACACATTAAAGTACAAACACACTACTAAATAGCTTCCAGGAACATCCAACTTCCCAGGTCATCATGGGAGGTGGTTAAGCACCATGAGACCATGCCTAGATGGATTCTGTTATTTCTCCTTATAGGCTAGCTATAATTTCCTTCAGTTCACTTATCTGTGGTAGGGAAGCACTGAATACTTTCCTCAAGAGTTTCATTTGGACATTAACATTCTATATCAAAGTAGTGATTTTCCTTTTAAAGGGAAATGGACATACCCTATCTCTGTGAGGAGTGATTTGCATTTGTGAAATTCACCCTCCTCAAGTGTACTTTTGTTGAGTGTCTTTTTTATAACCTTGGCCATCCTTAAGACACAGGATGTTTCTGTCATCTCCCTAATTCCCTTGTGCACCTTTCCTGCAAATGTTCTGTAGCGCAGGGCCCCAGGCAAATGTTGACACCCTTTGTGTTATTATACATTTCATTTGTTTTTTTAGAGTTTCCTAGCAATAATAAATTTAGTGTGTATGTTTTTGTGTTAGAATTTAGTCACTAAGAAAAATGTTTTTATACCTATCCAGGTAGCTGCAAACTTCAATAGCTCATTATTTTTATTTACTGTTGATTGTTAGTCTACAGTATGGGTACCACCTTATCTTACTATCACCTCATTGGTGAGCACTTGTTTCCAGATTTTGTCTATTATGAACAAATAAGCTATGAATACTGGAGTATACTTGTTTGTGTGAAACAAACAATGAAATAAATAGGTATTTATTTCATTTGAGTGAACACTTAGAAGTAGGATTTCTGTCATAATGCAAGGTTAGGTTTAACTTTATTATGAAAAGTCAAACATTTTTAAAGTGGCTGTATATTTTTATAATCTTCAGGCAACATAAAAGAGTTCTACTTGTCCTGTGTCCCTAACACTTGATACCACCAGTGTTCTCAATGTTAAACTTACCAGTTGGTACATACTGGTGTCCCATTATGATTTAATGAATGTTCTCTAATGATTAATGATGAGCATTTTAGTCATTCATATGGCTTTCATTTTGAAATCTCTGTTCAATATTTTGTCCATTTTAAAAATTGGTTTGCACCAAGCATGTTGAGGCATGGCTGTAATCCCAGAACTCAGGAGACAGAGGTAGGAGAATCACAAGTTCAAAGCCAGCCTCAACAATTTAGAAAGACTCTGTGTCAAAATAAAAAAATAAAAATGGCTGGGGATATGACCCAGTGATTAAGTGTCCATGGGTTCAATACCCTTGATCAAAAAAGATTACTTGCATATCTTTTTTTATTCTTGAATTATAGGAGGTCTTATATTTTCTAGATGCAAGTCTTCTTTACTGATGTATGCCATTTGGATATTGCTTCCTAGTTTTAACCTTACAATTTTAAGTGCTCTGCCATTTTGTTTTCCTTACTACTATTTTAAGGCACAGAAACTTTGAATTATGATAAAACATAATTTCTCACTCCACTTGTAGTTTATTGCTTCACATTTACAAAATCTTTTCGTAACCTATGGTTGTAAACTTAAGTTTTCTGTTAGTTCAGTACTGTCCAAAATGAACCTTATGTGACCTACATATGCAACTTTAAATTTTTCAGTCATGACATTAAGCAAGTAATATGTTATCTGAAAAAATAATTTCAACAAAATATTATGTTGAATTTAATGTATCTGAAGTAATATTTTAAAATATCAAAACAAATGCTGATAGGAAGATAATTTACATTTTCTGGTACAAAATCTTTGATATTGGGTGTGTATTTATGATTTTAGCATATCTTGCATGAAACTAGTCACATTTCAAGTTCACAGTAATCATATGGGCGATGACTACGACGTGGACAGTGCAGTTTCAGACACTGGGTAACTTAAAGCTTCACATTGTGCTTCTTAGTCAGCTCTGAGTTCATGTGTGTAACATGGAATAAGGGTTAAGATTGTTCTTTTTTCCATATGGACATCTGGTTGTAGCTATGCATAATTGATTACCTTTTTCTTATTGCATTACCTTGGCCATTTTGTCAAAAACCAATTTAAACATAAGTGTGTGTCTATTTCTGCACTCTCTTGTCTTCAATTGACTTATGTCTGAATTTTGCCAATAATATACTAACTTGATTATTGCCATTATATGCTAAGTCACAAATGAGATAATGCTCATACTCCAGCTTTGTTATTTAAAAATTGATTGGGGAATTCTTTTACTTTTTGCCCACATAAATTCTAAATTTTATTTGCTGAGTTGTAGTTATACAAAAACTATTAGGGTTTTCCTTGGTATTTCATTAAATTTATACCTTCATTTGGATAAGAATAGATTTCTTGACTGTTCCATGTATTTTAATTCATGAAAACATTGATGGATAAATAGATAGTATTTAATTCACTCATTGGTATTTTTTTCTTTTCTGATCTTGCTCACATTTTGTTAAATTTAGGGTTGAACATTGTTTTTTAAAAGTGATATTTCGCGAGGCATTTAAAATTCTAACTTTCACATCGTTGTTGAATGTGTGCAAAGGCAGTTTCCATGTTGATCCAGTGTTCCGTGGCACTGCTAGGCTCACTTATTAGTCTTAGTGTCTTCCACACGTATTGGGATTTCTGTGTAGGTGGTCATGTCATCTACAGCAGGAAATAGTTTCTCTTCTTCACTTCCAACATTTTGCCTGTTCTGTCTTCTTACTTCACTCCTTTGGTGACAGCCTCCAGGACCATATGGATCAGGCATGGTCAGAAAAAGTCATCCCTGTCTAGTTCCCAAACTTAGGTAGCAAAAATGCATTCAGAGTTGAACATTTAACAACCATGGTTGCTGTGGTGTTTTCAAAGATGTTGTGGTGTATTGGAGAGAGTTCCTGCACACATAGTTTACAAAGAGTTTTTGTCATGAGCTGGATTTTGACAGATGCTTCATCCAGTGATCATGTACAAACTCAGGCAATAGGCTCAAGCTGAAGCGCTCTGGGCAGGTGGAAATGTTCCTTTGGAAAACATTGCAAGCGACAATGAGTCGTGGGATGTGTTCTCTGGTTGTGTTTTCTCAGTCAATGTTTGTGATAAGTCAGAAAATTGGTTCTTGAAAACGAGGTTGTCAAATGCTCCATGCTGACTACAGAAAGAGACAAGCCAATAAGTGACAATTTAAATACTGACACAGACAGAATCTAATTACCTAAACTCCTCACTAACGTGTGTGCGCGTGCATGTGTGTGTTAAGGTGAAAGAGGAATGTAGACAGAAGGGAGAAATAGAATAAGGGGTGAGGATCAATAGAAGAAAAGATAGGAGGAAAGAGAAGACAGGGCTGGCTTAATAAATCCTTGGAATCCTGGGATATTTATTATGGTCATCAGTGGATTTCAGTAAGCAAGCAAACAGCATTGACAAAAACAACCTGACATTCAGTGTCAATGTAGAGGCCACTGAAGATCGAGGCCTAAGACCAATGCAACTACAGATGTGCCAGGCGCTGGTTTAAATTCCGCGTGGAGATTAACCCCTTAAGAAACACTACTGGTAGGTTTGGGGATTGACTTTGTTTTTCTGGGAAGAGCCACTAGGCACATAGAGGATGAGTTTGCTACTCCAGACTCCTGCCTGCTGCTGGTGCCTGGATCTGTGTGCAGGCTGTGGGTCTTCAGAGACACCATTCAAATCACTGGACTGCAAGGTTTTGTTAAGCTCTTCTGTTCTCATGGTAAGACAGAAATTCTAGAAGCTTCCTAGAGTGCGGGACTATAGAAGATGAGTCGGCAGCACTGGATGCAGAGCTGCTGTCAGCTGTTAGAGAACAGATGCAGCAGTGAGTTTCTCTAGAACTCAGGGTGCACTGCGATGTGTGTTCTGGGACCCTACCCATTGCCAAGGCTTTGACGGAAGACATTTGGCGATATGTGGTGAGACTGCCTTGGTGTTGGCCTGGGACATCCTCTGCCAGTGTTCCTTCTTGACTTTCTGCAAAACTCTTCCTTAAATACTTTCTTCTCCATCTCTGGAGGACATAATTATTCATATGTTGAAAAATAAAGAGAGACTTACAGAGAAAGCAAGAATAAATGGGTTGAATATTGGTTAATTTATACTTAACTTACTCAAAAATATCATTTTCTGAAGTATTAGTGTTCTCATTCATTCTATTAACACTCACTGTTACTCAATAAAGGTCTCAAACTCAACTTGATTTAGAAACTGAAAACTTTCTGATTTACGTGAAAGACCACAAAACTGCTATGATTTTTCCTCTTTTTCTTCATCCTCAACTTTTGTCACCAAGCATTTCGGGGTTCTCCCCTGATGCCCATGAGCTTCATGCTTAACTTGTGTTGGCTGATGGAATATTGGCAATGAGATGCAAGAAGAAGCTTACAGTGCATCTGTGCTGTTGGCTCTGACTTCACTGGTCTTGCCTTTGTCCTGGCCTTGAGAAGGATGTGCCTGGACTAGCCCACAGGTCCAGGGAAAGGATGGGAGCAAAGAGGAGCTTTGAATTGACACTGTCACTCTGATGAGCTCAACAGACATTCAATTGTCAACTTCGAGACATGTGGGCAAGGACCAAAATACCACCCACAGACCCCAGCCCATACATGTTTGCACACTTGTGAGCTGAGTATCAATTATTTTATATTACATCGCTGGAATCTTGTGGCTGTTTCTCATGCAACACAATTAGGACAATTAATATATAATACAACAACAGTACTGAAGTAAAACTGAAGTGCTATCATGACAGAAACAAAACATCCTGGCGCCTGCTTGGATCGGGAAGGCTGGTTGAAGCTATTATGGAAGAAACAAACAGAATTTTTAAAAATGGTGAGGAAAATGCTATAAAGGGTTGAGAAAAATGATAGTTGAGAAGAACATTTCTTCTGGCAGTTTAGAAGTTTAAAATCATACCTACTGTTCTTTTGTATGGCAGGGGACTTGAAAACAGACTAATGAAAGTATCTACCGTCTCTTGACAGTTTCATGTGATAAGATGCTTCAGGAAAGATATTGATTCATTAATGGACTCGCCAATGTTGAGACATAAGAACTACTATATAGAGTATAGAAATTCCAAGATTTTAGGGTATTGGAAAGTGAATATGTTTCTTCTTCCCCTCCAGAAAAGAAAAACATCCCAAGTTAAAAATATAGCTTCAGGATTAAAAAAATGCTCTTAGAATTTGATCATTTTGTGCCATAATATTCTGACTAATACAGAGTAGCTCTGCTTTTGTCTAGAAAGTGAAGCATTCACACACACACAAACTTATACACACACACAAGTAAAGTTTTTGGAACACACAAAAAATTCAGATTTGAGACACAGAAAGCCTATAGATTTTTTTTTTAAAGAGAGATGGACAGTGAAAGAGAGAGAGAGAGACAGGGATAATCAATTTTTATTGAGTTTTTCACATGGCTTTTATTGCTCCAACACTTAGTTGTATACGTGGGTGCTGGGGTTTGAACCCGTGTAGTTGCACATGCCAGGAAAGAGCCGTAACCACCGAGCCACTGCTCCAGCCCCAGCCTATAAAGTTTTAGTTGATATTTCTAACATCTTTTCAAAAGGGGTTTAGGAAGCCAAATATACAGGCAGTGCCAACCTTCCCCTAAGATGAGAGGGGCTTCTCCTTGCTCACTGTGCACCTGTATCTGCTACACACCCACAGTTTTCAGCTGTGAATGGACCTGTCCGCTGTGGCTGGACCTGACCCCTATGGCATGCATTGTTCTCTCACCACTGTGGATATGGTGTTGGGGAAGCAGATCACCTGTCATTTCAATTCAGACTTTTCTGCTAGAATCATGGATTTAGAATAGACCAAAAAATCTTAGGCACCAAACTTAATCTGTAAAAAGATTTGGGGACATCCTAGGGATGGATGTAAGCTTACTTTTCAAATAGGAAGGAAGTAATTTGGGCAGAAAATCAAAGAGAGTATATTTAAAAAAACAGTCCATTCTAGTTTTGCCATTGGGCATTGCAGTGACTCCCCATCTTGAGTGTGGTCTCAGTCATAGGATTGGCTTTAGTTCAACAGATATGATAGAAGTAGATGCTGCGGAATTATTTGTGCATTTGGATTAGTGCTCATCCTTGACAGAATCGATCATTATCAGAGAGACAGACACAAGGTATCCCATTGGTCCTAGGAAGAGAACAAAAGACACCTATGCAGCAGGGACAGAGATTGCTTGAGCCAGTACAGCTTAGGTAAGAACTGGTGTACATGGATGTAGTACCGAAGTCTAGTTATTGAAGCACATCTGAAATGTCTTCTAAAATGTAACATGCTGGAGAAACAAGAAAGACTCTTGTTTTGAAGGAACATGAGCCTAAAAGTACAATGTTAAGTCTATACTAAAGAGTGTGCTCTGGAAATGTGCCCGTATAAGTGTGGGGATGAGTGAGGCTTCAGGGTTGAATACATTTTCAAGAAATTAGCCCACTATTTTGTATTTGTTCAAAGGGGTTAAAATCAGCATACTGTGGTGACACAGGCACATCGATGTCTTTAGCAACACAACTCACAACAGCTAAAAGATGGACCAATCCAGGTGTCTGACAACAGATGACTGGTTAGAGAATATGTGATGCACATATACAAGGATGTTTTGCTCAGCATAAAGAATGATTTCAAGTTATTTACTGACAGTGCGTGGAACTGGAGAGCATCATAATAAGTGGAATAATCTGGAAAGTCAAGGGTCAAATGTTTTCCCTTAGAATTGTAAGCTGGACCAAAATAATGAAAAAGGGGGTGGAATTCAATGAAAATAGAAGGGTGATCAGTGGAGTAGCGAAAGGATTGAGTGAGGGGAGAATAGATGGGAAAAAAGAAGAGTGGTGGAACGAAATTGATCAGATTATGCTGTGCACATATATGAATATGCCACAGTGGACTTTACCTTTATATACATCTGATTTAAAAATACTATGAATATATAGAAAGAGGAGGAGTATAGGAAAGAAAGGTGAAATACTGGGGACTGAATTATACTCCATGCTTGTATGAACCCCAATATCATGGATAAAAATGCACTAATTAAAATAATAAAATTTACAAAGAAAGAAATCTAGCCCATTTTTTTTCTGAACAGTCAATTTGCAATGTGACTACTTTCTAAAGGCATCCTGAATTAACATATTTGATTAAATAATTTAATACATCTCTATGACTCTCTGTGTAACTATTGATTGAAAGTGTCACCAAAAATAAAATATATTTATAGGGGAAGATAGAAAATAGTATCTGATGTGCTAGTATATACTTGTGAAAGCCAATTTACTTGAGAAATAAATACAGCATCATTTAATTTAAGTGAAGCAGCAAACATGGTCTAGCAATTTTTCTGACTACAGATTCCATCTTCTAAAAATCTAAAAATAAGAATTACATTTTCATCAGTAAAAGGCCTTTGCATAGAAGAAGCTGGAATTTTCAATTTGTATGCACGCTAAGTAGTCACTTCATCCTAAAGCTATAATTGAAAGTCTTTTATATGGTAAATTCAGAATAATTACCGAACCAGAATGTAGTAAATACAGCAGGCAAAGAAGTTCTCTGAAAACAAAAACTTAATTTTCAGTTTTTATCACGTAGTTAATATTTGGCCTTTTATGAATAAGGTTTTAAATGTCTCCAGCGAGTGGTGTGCACTATGCACCTGGCCTGGTTGTTTTCCTTCCTGGTAAGATACAGTTCCTCTTTCAAAGCAGGAAATGTGCAGAGAGCATATTGGACTTAATATATGATTATTTTTATCTTGATAACAAAGTGTGAATAATTTTAGAGAAAGGAGTTTCTTTTCTGGCCATTTATCAGCTCTCCTTCTGGAGCAGCCCCACATTTTTATTTTCTTATTTTGTCACATCTAACCGAAATTCTTTAAAATGACTTTATCTAAAGGTCAGCTACCTTTTCTACCCAATTTAATTTTATCTACAAAATTTTGTGACTTTGGGTTTGGATTAGTGATATCTAAAGATAAGTGTAATGTTGCGGGCATTTGGACCTCAGCGGTTAGAAAACACAGCTTACTAACCAACAAGGGTTTACAGTGAGCTAGCAGTAGAAGCGGAGGAAGGGGAATGTGCCCGCTGACAATTAACCTCTACGTTCAACTTTTAATGGATCAGAGCTGAAAAAAATGGGAAGTCACTTAAAAGCTGTGAGTAGGCTCCCGTACCAGCTCAGAGTTCTGATTAAGAGGATAACAAGGGAAAATGATGTTTGTGTGCGTAAAAGGGGGTTTTGGTTTGTACAGGGGAAGGCCGTTAAAAAACAAAAATAATATTCAGAAGCAAATATTTCTACTGACATTAAGAGAAAGAAGCCTCCATAGCAGAAGATGGTGGAAGGGCAAACTCCACAGCAGTTCCTCAGCTCACGTATTGAAGAGTGGGTAGATGCTCTTCAGCACGATGGTGGACTAAGGGAACTCACTGAAATTCAACATGGGAGTGCAAGAAAATCTTAGAGACACAGAAAGTCAGAAACTTTGATCAAAATATAAGAAATACTATGCTAGCAATGTTCTAGCTTGACTGGAAGCTGCCACTCCACTTCAGAAGGGAGGGGAAGCACAGGCAGAGAAAAGGAAATGTGCTTAATAAAATATGGTCAATTAGAGAGGGAGACTGACCTTGACTCCCCCAGAGAGTGTGGGGTAACTCTAAGTAAAAAGTAATTCAAATTAATCCTCTGAGAGTTGGAAGTACAACTGGAATCACATAAAGGCAGCAAGAAGCACTTATGGACACCAATCATGGGAAGCAGATGTGGGTGATGTGAGCAGGAACTCATGAAGGAAGTCACCAGCAAATCCACAATAGGAAGTCACTTAGTGTTGGGTCCAGAGTATAGAAGGACAGTGTGATTGAAACAGGTGCAGAGATCTGTTTCCAGAGTGATGCAGACTGGGGACACTGAGGAGAAAGAGCCCTCTTTGTTTCTAGTGTCCCATATGAGTAGCTGGGGAAATGGCAAGAAAGCGCCATATAGGTGTGTCTACACTCCAGGTCTCATCTGGGTAATGCACAATGGTTAAGATTGAATATGTGAAGTTTATCATCCTTAAAGTGGAAAATTTGGAAGGCCCCTGCATCCCAGATGTCCAAGAGAAATTGCCATCTGTCCAGTCATAGGAGGTATGGACCAAGTCTCAACTAGTCACTGATAGGGTGCCCAGGGTCAGTCAAAACCAAGCTCCCACTATCGCAGCTTCCAATTAGAACGATGCATCAGCCACACTACTGAAATACACCAATCAACACTTCCCCATTTACCCATCCCATCCTGGGGGATGGGAATTTAAGAGCTACTACAATCAGCTTTGGCTCCAGGCCACAGTGATTAGCAGTGTGGGGAGAAACTCAGAGAAATGAGGCTTAACAACACCCAGTCCTTAACCCAAGTATTACAGAGTACTCAAAATTAAACACAAAGGGTGACACAGCAGAATAAGCAATAAGCATGCATCTTTGTCAACAGTTCTGACCACTTCATTTATTTTTTCCTATCCCCATTTTTTCCTCTTTTTGGTTATCAATTTCAACTTTTATTTTATATTTATTTATTTGGTTTTGACCTTGTATTGTGTGTGTGTGTTTGCGTGTGTGTTTGCGTGTGTTTGTGTGTGTGTTTGCTGCAGGGATAGGTTCAATATGCATGATTTTTTTTAAGAGAGAAGGACAGTGAGAGAGAGAGAGAGAGAGAGAGGAGAGACAGAGATAATCAATTTTTATTGAGGTTTTTACATGGGTTTTGTTGCTCTGACACTCGGTTGTGTACGTGGTGCTGGGGTTTGAACCCGTGTACTTGCACATGCCAGGCAAGCACCGTAACCACCCAGCCACCGCTCCAGCCCCATGCATGTTAATATATATATTCATATAATTTTTCTTTCATGTTAATTGCTCTCTTCTTACCTATTCATTATTTAGCCTAAGTTTGATTTTGGTAGAGTAAATTTTTTGTGGATTTGTGGTTTGGTCTTTTACTTGTTTGTTTGCACCTTGGTTTTTCTTCCTCCGACTGCTCTTTCTTCACTCTTTTCCCCAATGATAACCAAATTTTACTGTTCCCATTTTCTCTCTTCCTTTATTTTATAACTTTTAGCTGTTTTTTGCTCTTCCATCTTTCTACCCATCATCTGCTGTCTCCGGCTATCTCTTTCTAGTCATTAGCTGCTATTGCTTGTTCACTTTTTAAGTATGGTAGGAAGGCAAGAGAAAGTTTGATATATTTTCTCTTCACTCAATGGTCTGTCTGTAATTCCACTATCTGATAGAAATGTACAGTTTATGTAATCCCTACCACATAATGTTGCGACAATGATTATAGTGGGAAATGTAGTAGATACGTGCTTCTTAATGTCTCATCTAGTTCATGGCGATTTATTATTAGTACTGATGGTAAATGCTGACCCACCATTATTCTGTAGATAGTAATGAGTATCATAGATATCAAAGTGCACACTGGATATTTATTTGAAAGTTGTACATTGGTTGCTAACATTACTGTTATTCCTTCCTCCCTCTTTCTCTAAGAGGAACTGGTAGTAATTGGGACACTTAACACAAAGATCCTGCTACTGAACCATACCCACAACTCAGCCTAAAAACAGCAAACCTCACTCCACATACAAACTATCTCCACTTGAGTTTTAAGAATATTTCAACACAAAGAATAGGGAAGAGAAATAAACCAAAAACAAGGCTCCAAGAATAAACAACTACTAGGGAACCTAAAGTCTCACTCCTGAACAGCTATTCATTCAGCATAAAGAGAGCAAAGTCCCTAGGACAAAAATGATAACTGCACACCAAAGGACATATGTATGAAAGAGGAAGAGGAACCCAACACAACTGATGTGCAAGTCCAGTACCTATGAAAGCATGAAAAGCATGCAAATGGACATACCCCAAAATTCACAACCCCCAACAAAGGAACCTATATACAGGAAGTGGATGGAATTTCAAAGAAAGATTATAATTAATTATTAAAATATTCAGTGGGGTTTGAGCTGTGGCTCCGGGTTGCAGTGCTTGCCCAGCACGCATAAGTACACGGGTTGAAATCCCAGCACCCATGTACACAACTAAGTGTCAGAGCTATGAAAGCCATGTGAAAAACTCAGTAAAACTTGGTTCTTTCTCTCTCTTTCTCTCTCACTGTCCTCCCTTTTAAAAAAAATCTTTAAAAAATATTCAGTGAAATAAAAAATGATCCAAGTAATGAATTAAGATAATAAATATAGGAGATAAAAGAACATTTCAATAAAGAAATACAAATAGTGAGTGAGAAGAAACCAATCAAAACTCCTGGAAATGGAAGATATAATGAGTGGAATTAAAAATCACTTGAAAGTATCACCATACATGTTAATATATATATTCTTGTAATTTTTCTTTCATGCTAATTGCTCTCTTCTTACCTATTCATTATTTAGCCTAAGCTTGATTTTGGTAGAGTAGATTTTGGTAGAAGAGATTGCATAGAACATGGAATTATAAGCCCTAAAGACTTAACCTCAGGCCTTGAAGACAGTGTATATGAACTTGAATACTCAGGATGCAATTAAAAAAAAAAGACCATAATGAAAATATACAAGAACTCTGAAAAAATATCAAGAAACCAAACCTGAGAATCATTGGGTTAGAACAGAACATGGAAATACAAGCCAATGCATCAACAACTTCTTCAGTGAGATAGTAGCAGGAATTTCTCCCCACTTTAGGAGTGAAATAGACATCTACACACAGGGTGCATATAGAATATCAAATATACAAGATCAAAAAGAACCTCTCCAAGTCACATTATAATAAAATGCCTAAAATAGAAATTATGGAAAGAATATTAAAATTTTCAAAAGAGAAACATCATATTCCATTTATAGGTAAAGCAATAAAGTTTATTTCTGACTTCTCAAAATAGACCCTAAAATCAAGGAGGGCCTGGATGGGTTATCCCAAACTCTAAAAGAAAAGGATTTCAAACAAAGAGTTGTATGCAGCAATTTTATCTATCAGAATCAATACAGAAAAAAAATCACATTATAACGATAAACTAAAAAGTTCTTAACCACTAATCCAGCACACTAAAGAACACTTTAAGACATTCTATCACAGAGGAACCTCAATCAAATGTCAAAGCTCCCAATTAGATGACACTCACAAGAAGAACAACTAAATAAATGAAAATCAATACTGAATTAATATAGCTAATTAACCAAAATGGCAGGAAATAGCAATCATCTCTCCACAATAACATTGAACATAAATGATCTCATCTCCCCAATTAAAAGACACAGGTTGGCAGAATTAAATAAAAAACACGATTCAGCTTCATGCTGTTTGCAAGAGACTCCTCTCATAAACAAAAACAGTCTCAGTCTGAAAACTAAAGGATGGAAAACAATATTCCATGCAAATGGAATCTATAACCAAGCAGTAATAGCTATTTTCATATCTGATGAAGCAGAATTCCAGCAAAAAATTAATCAGAAGAGACAGAGGAGGGCCACTACATACTGGTAAAGGAAACAATCTGACATGAAGATGTAACAATAATAAATATTTATGTCCAAAATATCAGTTCACCTAATTACATAAAAGATGCTTATTGACATTCAATGAGAGATAGTCTTCAATACAATAATTCTGGTTGAATTCAACACACTCCTATCACCAATAGACAGTCATCCAAACATTAAATCAATAAACATATTTTTGACCTAAATAATCCTATAAATGAGATGTACTCAATAAACACCTATGGAATATTTTACTCCAAACAGCTGCATTTACTTTCTTCTCAGCAGCTCATGGAATCCAGGATGAGGTCATCTAAAAAATCTTTAACTTCTGCAAAGCTCCTCTGCAAAACTCCTCTTTTTTTTTTTTTAAATGTGTTCACAATTATAGGATCTGACTGCTAACACATTGGCATATTCTTTTGGGGGTCACCATGAAAGACATAACTTATAAATTCTTTGATAAACATTTTTTGCCATTGTGAATTTACTTCTTTCATTAATCTTTTCAGTAAAGACACTTAAAACCTCCCTGTGTGGATTATTAACCTTTCACAAACTCTTAATTACTCTTTTGAATCATTCTTCTGAGCATCTTCAGGGTTTGCTGCTTTATCCAGACATCTAGAAAGAGAAACAGGTGAAAATTTAGTGTATTTAGCTACATTCTTCCAGTCATTCATTAGGGGGAATTCTATTATTGGAGGAATGTTTTTATCTGGAAGGTAATGGGAAAATCATTAATGCTTATTATGTAGCTCATAATAGAAATCAATAATAAACATTTTAATATTATTAATTCTACATTGAAGGTGTAATGGATGAGGATTTATTGCTTCTTGGAAAATATATTCCACAACAAATATATTCCAGAACAAATGTTTCTATGTAAGTAGTATTTTATAATAAAAGTCAGCATGATGATAACATAAGGAAATGAACCTTTATCTCTCACTTTATGGGAGCATCAATTTATATGCAACTTAAAGCATTCACATAAAAAGACCTGTCAAATAATATTATTGTGAAATAATGGGAATTGTTACACCAAAACATATTTGGACCACTAAATAGAGTATCTGATCAATGAAAATTTTCAACAATAAACTGAACACGTAGGCTAAATAAACAAGTTAATGAAGGGCAGAACTGCCAAAAATAGCTTTCTTTGTTCAGAATTTCACAAATATGGACTTATTTTTTTCATGGGAAAGCCAAGTAGTAGAATATGATTGGAAGGGTTTACTATCTATAGTCATATATCTCATCTGCCATATTTGTGTAGAGAGTGTTTGTAGAATGTGGCCAGGACAGTAAGATGGATTGTTCTGTTGCTTTCTTACCTTCATCTGTAGCTTGGAAGTATGACTTCAGGTCATAGGCCTATTTGGGACTGAAAATAATAAAATAAACTAATAGTTAATGTGTTGAATGCCATGAAAATGCATCTCATTTTCAGATGCAAGTGCCTGTGTAATTAATTAGCAGAACAAGCACACCTTCGTTTATAAACTCTTTCTTCTATTTGCAGGCCTTCAGATATCACACACCACTTCCAGGGAATAAAAGGGAGGAAAAAAAAAACTAACAAATTGCGAGGAGCAATATTGGTGACAGAGAAATGCAGTTAGAAAGGCATGAAAACTCTATTCCTATGTGCACTGAGTGAATATCCTGAAAAAAGGATTAACTTACGGGAAATACTCAGCAAAGACCGTTGGCTTATCTTCCGTTCTTCAGTAATGAAACTCCAAGTGAATTCAGAAGTCATGAAGAAAATAGCCCATACTACAGAATGATGTTCAGGTCGGGTGATAATTTTCCTAATCTGAGTATGAAAAGATTCAACTGAACTATTGTTTTCAAGTTTTTACAATGATACATAGCAGGAAATGAAAGTAATACGTTTCCAAAGAATTACTTTATTATTGCTTTATTTATTATTTTAAAAGTGTCTCATATTTCTGTAGACATGCTAATTCCACATTCATAAGATGATGTATATATTCGTTTTTGTATTATTTATATGTGATTTTGCAATAGGAAAGAGTTTACAGGTGATCTACCTCTAGGAAATCCTGAGCACAATCTTCTGAGTCCAGCAGGGTCAGGTTACACATTTGGTCAAGTGTACGCAATGAGCCATGTGGAAAGTCTTCATCTAATGCTGAACTCCAGTCCTCTAACTACTGTAAACAAGCAATAAGTGGGTTAGCACCTCAAAACACGTATATCCAGTAAACACAAGACTTGACTGGAGGATACAGAGGTGGACCCATCTGTGGACTGGCCATGCAGGAGGAAGGGCAGCTGAGATCCCAGGCAAAGCTGGGGGCGGGGCAGAGGTCAGAAGCAGAAGCCCAGCTGGACATTCCTAGATCTCCCACTCAAAAATGCATTCTGAACCACATCTGTTATGCTACTCAGTGGAAATATTACTGACTTGTGTATTTTGATAGCTTTAAGTTTACCTAGGGTGTTTTGGAATATATATTTTTTCTTTGGAAAAGATTTGGGCTTAGGTTGATATCGTGCGTGACAATATGCATAATGCAAATTCTGAAACGGAATTTAATGTGATCCCTGGAAGGTGACAAGGATGGAGACAGAGGAACACCTTGCCTGCCCCACAGGCCATTCCTGGGGTTCAAGGGGATGCTCAGATTCAGCTCTAGTTGAGACTTGAATAACCAATTATTCTGGCCATATTGCAAGCTTTGAAAAGTGCATGCCAAGTTGACTTACACTAATTCGCTCACTGAGAAGTTGTTTAAGATACTTAAACTGAGATAATGCAAAAGGAAACGTTCTTAACATACGAAGTTCACTGAGTAAACACACGGTGTTAAATTAGAGTTTGGTCAGCAGATAGACTAAAAGTATAATTAATATATTAAAGTAATTGAGACATTGATTTTTTCACTTTTCTACCACAAAATAGGAAACCTAACTGGATTCTAAATCTTGCAAAATGATCCAATTTCTTATTTTATAAGGTCCTGTTATTCACACACGGACTACTTTGCTCTTTATATTTAAAAGAGATCTCAAACTGGAAAAATTCTTTAAGTTCTTATATTCCCAGAAATTTGTAGAGAATTGTGCCCAATTTTCCTTGGTATTTTTGGTTCCATGGTCCCTTTTCTCACAGCATTGGGAGCAAATTTTTTGCATCCACTCATCAAGATCCAGGATTTTAACTGTGGCACAAGGAGGATAACACACACGCCACTGGATGTCTCTAGTGTGAATTAAAAAAGAGGTTTTAATGCTGGCAGTTCTTACATGGTCTTCATTCATAGAGATTTTATTCTGTTAAAATAGATAACTATTTGAGTTCAATCTTTTAAAACAAACTCAAATCATTCAACTGTTAGACTTAAGCTCATTTTGTTTTCATGGCTAAGATTTAGATTTACATTTAGATTTAGTTAGAAGAAGAAAATGAGAAGGAAGAGACTAAATTTGCAGTCTCTCATTCGGTAGGTTTACCTGTGTGTGGATGAAAAGACGAGAGCTGAATCATTAGGGACTTAAATTAGTAGAACTTATAAAATATGATCCCAAAGTCTCAGGTGATCAAAACCTAAAATAGCATGTTCTGTTTCATGGTATTACTCAAAACATATTGTCTATGAATTTTCTCTTCAAATTATCTTAAGTCCATTGTTTTGGAAAATTCTAAAAACCATATAATAAACTTTATATGCAATAACCAACTCTGGGGAGAAATCTTGACAAACAAGATCATGAAACAGATTTGAGAGAGGAAACTTCAGTCTTTTGAACTCTCCGTAGGTGAATGGTCATGTGGTATTTCTTTGTTTCTCTAGATTCACTCCAAGTTCTCCTACACCAGACCATGAAATTTTAGCTTTCCTGCTTTCCGTAAGTTCTACTTGATTATGACAAAAATTTTATCTTCATTAGTAATTATTATATTTATTATTATTATTGAAAGGCAATGAAGAGGATCCAAGCCAAAGTCAAATCACATAATAATTACAGTCTTACATTTAAATCCTTTTTGGACAGAGGCCTGAAAGGAAACATTTACATGTTCCCTTCTTCCTGGATGTGATTTTTCAACACAGCATGGCTAATATTCAGTATGGAATACTAAATTTAGATCTTGTTGACAATGGGTAGAGAGATGGTCTCTGTTCTGAAGTATGTGTTTGCATTCATATGCACAGAGGTATTAAGGCAGAGCAAGAGAGGATACAAGTATTCATTAAAATAATGGTCAAAAGTGCTAACAGAAATCTGGTGCTATAGTTTATGTCTGTAAGTCGGTTACATCATAGTTGATGAAAGCATGGTCAAGAACGTGAAAGAGCTGGAGAAATGTCAGGACACCTCAGAGCTACACTTCCCAGGGGGTGGATGGAGAGAAAATAGGAATGTTATTTTACTAAAGGATTTTTGTGTAACAGATGGATAAGTTAATATGTACCAAGCAAAGTACATATTTTATTAAATGTGTACAGCAATAACTAGTTCCTCTTGATCTGTGGCCCAGCAAATTGCATGCCTTATGAAACAGCATTTTATATGGTCTAATACTTTTTCTATAAAAATTTTGAACTAAAGGAGTTTTATAGGGTGATAAAATCTATACGTGTTATTAGTCCAGTTGGGTCCCAGACACCACAGCGACTCTGCATTTCTAAAGAGGATCGGATGGATTGAAACTCAACAGTCACACATCTCGCAGTGCCAGATTGGAACCCAACTTCTTGCCACATCCAATCTAGGTCAAGTCTCTTAGAAGAGACTGTGCTTGATGCAATGAGATAGGCACCGTGGGAGTGTGAAAGACAAACAGAAGAAAGAGGAAGCGCCTGGGGACAGATGCTGCAGCTCACATATTTGTCAAAGAGCTCAGGGGTCATAAAACAGTAGAGAGTGACCCATGATAACAAAACTCAGGGCAGCAGGACAGAGATTTTAAAGTTGCCCTAAGAAAGGCAATTGACAAGTGAAGAGGAAATTTACACCCAGCCCTTAGAGCTTTCATTGCTTCTTGGGCAAATCTGCATGCAGAGAAAAAGTATAATTTGAGAATGGATTCTTAGCATGCTCCGTATCCTAGCAGGAGGGATCATTACTGTCCATATGCGTTACATACTGAGCAATCAAGTAAATTTTGGTTCTTCACACTCAGGGAAATGAGAAGAAAAAATCCAATTTAGGTACTTACTAAGAATACTAAGAAGATAATTGCTTTATCAAAGTTTTAGAGAATTAGGAAGTATTTCCTGAATTGATGTTATGGAAAGATTTCTCATTTCATTATTTAAATAAAATTCCGTGAGAATGCTACTTTCACTAATAACCAATCATAAATAACAATCTCATTCAGCACCAACATACGCATTCAGCAACGTCCTAGGATTAATAGAAAAAATTTAGAGTTTAATAATTTTCTTAAGACATTTACAAAGTGGTTGCTCATCTCATTTTATAATAAGCAGAAGCTTTTGTTGGAATAATTCATATTCTTTAATTTTTTATTATAAATAAAGGAAGATCCCTTAATCTGTACTTTTTAAATATATTTTTGTGCCTGTTTCAGGGGCTGAGTATGTCTTGGCTGCAGTGCTCTGTGGTAGGAGACACACTCTTTTGCTTTGTGTTACTGGGGCTGGGAGTGGTGTGCAAGGGCTCCCTGCACCTAAGGAGCAGCAGTGAGGAAGGCAAACTCTAGCTGAGAGGAAATAGACGCTCCCTGGAGCAGGGCAGCAGGAGGACTGGGAGGGAGAAAGGAGAGCTGTCATCATGAGATCGCACCATCATCTTTTCTTCCATCAGACACCTGCAGTCAAATGAGCACATCCGAAGTTGCGATTGCAGTTATTATTGGCTGAATTATAGTCACACAGTGAGTTTTCTTTGCTCTTTTCTTTAGGTGACAATGAAAGTGTAGTTGAATCAGTCTGGACTCCTGGTTTTCCAGGGTATTGAGGGGCTTCTCTACTTCATCATCCCACTATTTTAACAGAGTACAGGTGAATTCAACCAATGAAATGATGGTTCTCTGAGTCTGCTTTCTGTATGTCAGTGAAACCATGTGCCCCCAAGCCGTTGGCAGAGATGACATGGGGACACATGAATATGCAGTCTTTTTAGAACATTCTGCCAACCGGGAGGGGACGCCACCATCAGGGTCCCTCCAGTGGAGTCGCTGTGTTCCCAAGAAGCTAGAATGAAAATACAAAGGCCTGGGAAGAGTCTGTTTCCACATACTAATTTACCAGACTCCAGGGGAATACTGGGGGATTTTGAAAAAATTAAATGCAAACCTTATAAACTGTTGCCCTTCGTAAACAAAATAGCTTGATCTGCTCAGGCAGAGAGCTACCCTTCTCTTCCACAGCCACACCATGCGCACTTATTGTTACATAGGCTCCTGCATTAGTTCCTTTGCCAAGATTTGCATTACTTCCTTCCCAATTATCCAAACCTAATCCACCCTTCAAATCCCAGGGGTAACCCTTTCTACAGCATCATTAGCCAGGAAATTTCCAGAAGGCTTTGCTTGCATTAAAGCTCTTTTTTCTCACAGCTGTCCTGTGAGTTCACGGTGCTTAGCCCATTACGGAGAGGAGGAAACAGAGCACGGAGAGGTTAACTGAGTTGTTCAAAGTCTCTCAGACATTAAAGTGTCAAACTAGGATCAAAAACCACACATAGCATGTCCAGATGTCTGCCCTTGACCACCTCTGTGTACTTTCCTAAGGGTGGCCTAGGTTTCTCTCTTATAGTGGACGGCGCTTTGCATGGCCATGGGGCAGTGTGCGCTTGGACCTAGGTTATTGCTCCATTCCTGTATAAGTATCTTTATATAGATAGCCCTATGTATAGTTTATCTATACGTACATTTATCTCAGATATATAACTTTATTGATAGCTAGCTAGATGATCTGGACAGATGATAGATGGCAGCTAGACAGACAGTGTGAGAGACAGGGAAAGAAATGTGTCAGATTACCTACTCTGATATACTAGTAACCTCTTTCAGGGAAGGAGCCATAAAGTATTTTATTTACATCCTCTAGCACCAAGACAGATGGTGCTAAACATGTTTTTTAGTAAGGTGATATTTCATAATTGTGTAAGACCAAGATTCAGGAACAGACAACTGAACTTGAATCCCAGGATATTTCATCTACTGCAGTATGATCTCGAGAAAGTTTATGAAACTTCCCGAGGTTCAGTTGCCTCGTTTGTAAGTACTTTAGAATAACAGTTGATTCCTGGGAGAGCTGTGGCTACTAGGAATGAAGTCAAGCACATTTGATCACTTCAAAGAGTGCTTGGAACACTGTGGTCCCTCATTTAGTATTAGCTGCTGAATATGGCATTTGAATTTTGGTGAGATGAGAATTTATTTACAGAGGTCTGCAATGCCCTAAAACCTTTGTCACATAATTTGGCAATGTCTGACCTAATCCTGTCAATGTTATATTTCTATGTTTTAAGCCTACAGATTTCACTAATGGCACAAGTGTTCCATGGACAAGTGTTGCCCATAGAGATCAGGCCTAAATTTTACACAGTCAGCGCATGGTCTTGCTAAGTATCGGCCCCATGGGGGCCGTTTGGCATTAGCACCTTTTCCCCATCAGGGGCAGCTTCTCATTTGTTTTTAACTCATCTGCTTTCATATTTTTTTCATTTCTCATAGTGGTGAGAATGAAACATTTCAAAATGCATTAGCAGAGCTGGGTGTGATGGCATGTAGCTTTAATCCCAATCGGTCCAGGGCTGAGGCAGGAGGATTGCAAGTTCAAAGCCAGCCTTAGCAATTTAGCAAGTCCTTAAGCAACTTAGCAAGATCCTGCATCAAAATAAAAAATATATATAAAATAAAATAAAAGAGGACTTTGCTCTGTGGTTAAGCACCCCTGTATTCAATTCCAGGTATATTAAAAAAAAATATATGCTAGCAACCGTGTAGCTGAGCTATCCTTACCTGCACAGAGAAGGCATGCATCTTGATGCATTATGTTAGAATCTAAGTAGAGTCTGGGTTACAGATGTTGCTCTCTCTAGGTCAAAGACTAGCAATAAAAGCTACAAAGCCCCATAGCCCAAATTTGTAATTGTGCAAAAGCCACAGTCTATTTGTCTCAGTGGCCCTTTACTGCTGTGGAATGAGTTCCATTATTGCTACTTCAGTGGAGTTTTTAAAAACATTTCATTTGTTTTAAATTTCCATTCAATTAATTTTTGCTCCTTCCTTCTGTTCTAGTAATTGGGCAGGTTGATAAGCAAGAAAGCGCTTGAATATTTACTATGTACTACAAATTTCTCCAGACGCATCGCCTGCTTTTCTTTAATTTCTTAGTGTTTTTCCTTCTCATGTGTTCCAGTGTCA
>PVKS010027076.1:17799-27999 GCA_004027875.1 Aplodontia rufa | reverse complement strand
TGTTTTTACACATCACATGGAGGGAAACTTAAGAATATGCCTTATAGCCTAGAAATTGTGTTCTTCAACATGATCTGGAAAGAAACATAAGTAAAGGAAGGAAGAAAACTATTCACCAATGCTATGGAACCCTGGGAAAGCATTCAGTGATTAAATTTATGCAAACTCTTAAACAAAACAAAAGCATAAAAGTTGATGGCCTGGGACACATTATTTAAAATTAATGGGTATTACAAAGTAGGGGGAAAATACTAGTAAAGATGACATTAATTAAAAGCTACTACATTTTGAAACCAATTCAAGAGAATTCAAGTGAAATTCATTGCTTGGCATTAGTGAAGTGTATGAGAAATAATAGTGAGAATTTTAGAGACATGCTCTTTAGTATAGTAAAAAAAAATACATGGATACAAATGATATTCATTTCTAGATTTGTATTAAAATAGTAAAATAGCAGAATAAAAATGATACCAATATGTGAAAATATCCAATAATACATTGAGAAGAAATGTGGTGGAAACAATAAAGAGCCCAATTATTGCCAACAGAAAGCTGGTTGTATTCCCCAGGTGCACTTCCTGATAACTAGGTGAGCCTCTGCTTCTTGGATATTGAATTTGCAAAACTGCACAATGATGTTTGCCTGCTGTTCAAGAAAGTTCATCTAAATGAGATATTGCCTGGGAAGTGTTTGGCAAATGATATGGTATTCCTGCAAATAGTGAACATTGCTCAGATAAAATATGAAGAATACAGCCTATTTTTAAGCTATTTTATCATCTTTCCTTTCAGTTACCATTGTTTATTTCACAGCAATCAAATGATACATATGTGAAAAAGTAAGTTGATTAGGCATTCTATAGTATGCATGTATTCTAATTGTTAATCATGATTTTTTCCAATGACCTTTACAACCCAAGTATGTATTCTTTACTTCCTCAGACTTGGCATTTCATTCATATTGAATAACAGTTATACAAATGTAAACATCAATTCTATGAATATTTCAGGAGAATATTTGGGCATACATTTTATGCCTATGTAGACACTAATAATTTAATAACTGTTCACCATTTACTGCTTTCAGTGCATAGAATCTATTAGAATATAAAATTGATAACTAGAATAAGAAAGGTGAAAATTAAAGAATTGCAGTGTAGTATGCCAATTACTTTGTACTTCCTTAAAAGAACAAATGTTAGCAGATATCAATGCATCAAAAATGAAAGAGAAATGAAAAGTTAATAAAGTTTTATTGTTTGAGTTAGGTAAGCAGAACATGATGGAGTAGTGACACCAACGGATAACTAATAAAAATTGTCCTGGAATTTTAAAATTTAACATTGAAGGGAAATTGAGACCTTTATTTGGCAGAGAACAAACTTTCCTTCACAAATTGGAATATAATTTGCTTGCTACATCAAGCACATAAAATTACCACTTCCAATTAACCTGTCTCAGCTTCCCTTTGCTTGTGTTCTCTAATGAGACCATGTCTGACACCTTCCCTTTCTTTCCACTATAAAACTTTTCTACTTCCTTGCCTGCCCCGTCTCTCTGCAAAAAGGAAGCAATGGGGGCCACCTCTCATAATATTCTGGCAGACGCTGAATAGGGACTCTCTTTCTTTCTTATTTATGTATTTCTATCCCTGCTAAAAGTTCCAATAGTGCATACCTGAGTCCTTTTTCACCTTATAAAATGTCCCCACACCCTGCCTGACTTGGAATGTCTGGCAGGCACAAATAAGATACTTGATTTATTTATAGCAAGCTCTGAAAAAATAACTGTCCTCTTTCAGGTGGTTTTTATTTATCTCCATTGTTTTCTTTGGCTCCACCAAGACAGTCTATATTACTTTTAAAAGACAGCTCTATAAAGGGCTGGAGCCTTGGCTCAGCGGTTAAGGTGCTTGCCTTGTATGCAGGAGTACACGGGTTCAAACCCCAGCACCATGTACACAATGAAGTGTCTGAGCAATTAAAGTCCAAGAAAAACTAAATAAAATTGATTCTGTCTTTCTCTCTCTCTCACTGTCCCTCTCTCTTTAAAAACGACAGAGCTACATTCTATTCGTCTCTCTACTTAATAAATGAATTTCTCCTACAGCAACCCACTTGAAATCAATAGAACTTCTCTTTAATCCTAAATTTACTCTTTTTCTCTGAGATCATTAGTAACCACCTAATTATTTAGTGTATTTTTATGTTTGCAAGGACAATGTTTACTTGATCTTCAGAGGCATTTGCACTACTGAACACAAAAATCTTTCCCAATTTTTACCATAGCCCTCTCTCTTTCATCGTTCTGAGCAATCATCATCACATGTGAATTTTTATCTGGCTTTTTGTGGGGAGAAGAGTTTCATTTGCCAGTGAGGGACTGTATCTTCTTTACTCCCCCACCAATCGCTAGACTTCAGTGTGTGAATCTTAGAAATTCAAAAGCTAATACACTTTGCATGCATAAATGAATGTGTGACTCATTTGCAACACTTGCATCTTAATTTCATTTTTCTCCTCCTTTCTAAATCATTGCTGTTTTGTCTTTCTTGGTGTATGTAATTCTCATTCAGCAATTATTCAAATAAAAAAAAATTAAGCTCTCCTCAGCTTCTTTGTTTCTACCCATAGTAATTAATCATCAAGTACTTTAGCTCCCATTTCTTAATTAATTATTGAGTTTGTTCTTGCCTACAAACTCAGACCCAGACTCTTTCTTCACAGAGCTATTTTTAACTTATCTGTACCTAGTCTCAAGAAACACCAGAACAGATTTTCTTATACCTCCATTATGTGCATAGTTGAGATGACATATAAGATGCTCTTGAAATGTAACTAGAAATTAAAGTTTTTTTTTGCTTTGTCAGTTCATTAAGCTTCTATTAAGCAGATGCAGAAGTATGAAAGTGATTGAATGCAGGGAGCCACTTATAGATTGTAAGTCATGAGTGAACAGATCATATGCACAGTGATAACCATTATTATACTTGACAGCATACTTAGCAATTATTGGTTGATTTTATTTTACTTATAATTTGCAGGATTGTTTTCACTTATTTAGTAGAAATCATACTGAAACTTGATTCACTATTTTCAGTGTAAACAATGTCTCAGAATAGCCCTTATCCACATTTCAGGCAGAAAATATTCATAATGAGTGTTCATAAAAAAGTATTTTGTAAAAGAATTTGAGACTAGGATACCTTTGAATATGGAAGATTTTCTCCCAGTGAAAATCTTACAACTTCTGTAGTATCTACCCAGCAGTAGGATCTTTTATTTTGATAATAGATTAATCACTAAAACATATACTACTTTATGTGGCTGCTTATAATAATTTTGCCATCATTTAAATGCTAAAATACCACATAAAATATGTTCATGCAACAACTTTTGAGTTATATTTCTCCCCACTTCAAAATAATTTTTCACCAGTACTTCAATTTCTTCAAAAATATTTAGACAAAATTTTCTTTATTCTCACAAACCTATTTGCCCTTTTGTGCATTGTAGTATAGCCCAATGATCCTGTTCTTTCCCTCTCTTTCATTATATCTGGTTTGTTGGGGGTGGGGGTTTAGAGTGTTGAACGGAACTTCTACCACTGAGCTACATCCCCAGACTTTTTATTTTTCAATTTTGAAACAGTGTCTCACTAAGTTGATTAGGGTCTCACTAAATTGCTCACAAAAGAAAAAGGTAGTAAGTGTACTTGTTTTGCCACCTCAATTTCATTTTATACCTCAATGGTAAATAATCATCTCTTTTCAACTGGAGAATAAAATCTCTCTCTCATTTCTAAGGTCTGCTGAAATTGACTATGTCTATTCTTGGGAAATAAAGCAATTAATTTCTACTTAAGATTGTCTATGTAGAATTATAAATTAAAATGTTATAATGAAAATGAAAACTGCTCTCAAATTGTATATTCTGAGAATAACTGTTAAAAATAATGTAGTGAAAAGAGTTAATTCCAAAAGTAAAGGATTTTTAAAGGATCCATATTTAAATCAGGAATTTAGCAAAACATAATTGTGTTTTTAGATTACAGTAGTAAATTAGGAATGGAACTTTATATAAAGTTTACTTATAGAATGCTTAATGGAAATGCTGTATAGTATTTTGATATACCTTCTTAAAATATTTTGCTTGTAAACAGATTATAGATATGCTAAGTAGTATAGGAATAGACATAATACAGTAATAAAATTAATTCATAATCTATTACAGGAGAAATTAAGATAAAATTAAACATTTAAATACTTTGTTTAGGAACTGTTTATAATCATTGTTACAAAATGTACTTTTGTACTTTTCATCTGAGACACTATTTAAATAAAGGCATCCATTGTAAAACTTCTATTTATGGACTATTTAATCATATATTTGTAGAACTTTTCACAGGATTCCTATTAAAATACATGAAAATACTTTTATTCACCTACTGTTCCTATGATTTTCCCATTGTGTGTATCTACAAAAATAATTTTAAAATACTATTAAAATCCTTGCATTAAGAACTATGTTCTGCCATTAATAGTAAGACTTTTTCTAAGTCATTTAGTGTTTGTGAATTATCAGTATACTTAGATATTACTAAAAATTCACTAATGAAATAAGATATCACACCTCTGTAAGTTTTCTCTTGAGCATAGTCAATCTGCTTACTCTATGCACATATATTTTAGTTAAGTGATAGGTTTGGAGACTTTCTATTGTCATTTTATTTGATGACCCAGTTGTCATCCTAAAGTACTATCCTTGCCTAGGCAGACAGTAAAAGAATTTCTTCCAATACTCTAAGTAGCTAATGGAAGTGTCCAGATATAAAGTATTTCATCATTTTGCCCCTTTGTTCTATAGAAACATTGATTTCAAATAGAGAGTTTTTGAGTAGTCTGTAGTAATAGAAAATACACTGAATAATTTATCCATGCATTCCTATTTTTAAAATATAAGCCTAAGGACATACAAATAAACATTAAACAACCTTATAGATTTTTTTTCCATCTCAGGAAAATATATTTTTACACTTAAGTATACACAATCATGATACAAAAGAAAGAAATCTCATGACGTAAAAACAGTAATCAGGCAAGATCACTCCATGACTCAGGAGGAAAAAGACAATTGGAAGTTTTGCAAACACAAACATAACTAATGTCTCCTTTTTGCCTAACATGAATGGCTGCTGCCATTTTCAATTGAAACTGGTATCCTACTTTCTTGATAAAAAAATTTATCAAAATATCAAGTCACCTAATTGCCCCTCATTTGAATACAGTATCTAGTATGTATCTGGTGTCTATTTCTACGTACCTTCTTTGAATTGCCTTTAAATAAGACCCATTCAATAATAAAGCCCTGGTAGCCCTTCTAACATGACAACACAATTGTTCCCCTGACTTATCTTCTTCGTTGTAAGCATTAAGTAAATATAAAATTTGCAGGGGAGTTGTTCACCTTTAACAAATTTAGAAGTTCTAACATGGTTTCACTGAGAGTTTCCTTACTGAGACTGATTTGAAAATAGTCTGCACATCTGAGGACTCTTGAGTGTCCATCAATTGTGGAACATTATCTTGAGTACAGAATATGGTACTGGTTTCATGGCATGTGGCCCATGCCATTACATAGAGCCTCAAGTGTAGGGAGAACCTATTCTTCAATGTGGCTTAATGGTATGCAGTAGCCAACCCAAAAATCTTAATTGATTTACATCAGGAAGTTCATTTTTTTTATAGAGAGGGATAATGAGAGAGAACAAGAAAATCAATTTTATTTAGTTTTTCATGTAGCCTTCCTTGCTCCCAGACTTTGTCATCTACATGGTACTGGGGCTCTAACTTGCATACTTGTGCATGCGCCAATCAAGCACTGTAACTGCTGAGCCATTGCTGCAGCCCTCAGTAGCTTCATTTTTATAGTGCAATATCAGATGGGATATGGAGCATATGTGTGGGTACAGAGGATAGTTGCATTATCCACTTCCAGTGCTCCCTTCAACCTCATTCATATATTGGATTCACAAGCCCCATTACCACTGAAATCCCAGTGGATGTGTATGTCATGAAAATTCAGTATGATTTTCAAGGCAAAATTTACACTAGACACAGTTAATCAAGCAAGAAAGACTTAAATGTAAGGAACAGACCAAAATGTATTCTGAAATTAACTATGATAAAAGAAGGGAAAAACAGGAAAGCTTTTAAAAACTGTGTTGGGAAGAATTTGGGGGGCCATCTATATTTATTTATTGGTCTTACCCAGACGAAAAGTAAGCATTTTTTGTAACTCCATGACAGATTATTTTAAAATTTGTATCAAGGAACCCACCAGAGTTAAACTCCTAGTTTCTTACACTGACTGGGAGACAGAGGCACTATTTTCTTTCATGATTGTTTTCAAAGGGAAGGCTTCACATTCTTGAGCAAACAGGGCCAGGGTTGTAAACTTGAAAGAGGCATTTTAAAAGATTTACATCTGAAAGGGGAAGAATAAAATTTATAATTAAGAATTTTTTAGAAAACTGAATGCTATGAGAAAAAATGTGGTTTATTTAATAGTTGGAAACAAAGAAGTCTTCTTGGTTATATGTTACCTGAAGGAGTATGTGCAGGTGATGACAGATAAGAAGGTTAAACCATTTCTTTGAAATAGCATGACTATTTTAATAGCATAGAAGAAAGACAATGGTATTTGGAGAAATACTAATTATTAAGGAAGTTAATAAATTCATTTTTTCTCAGCTTGTATCTGTGAATTAGCCAACCATATATGCCCAAAAGTTTGGTAGAGAAAGAACAGGAAACACAGGTAACCCAAAGTTCCTTGTCCTTTCAGTGATAGTTTTCTGTAAGGCAAACACAGTGTTGGTAGATGTGTACGTATTAAGAAGTGAGGGCTGGGACGGTGGCCTGGCGGTTACGGTGCTTGCCTAGCATGTGCGAGTACACAGGTTCAAACCCCAGCACCCACATACACAAGGAAGTGTCTGAGCAACAAAGGCCACAGTAAAAACTAAAATAAAAAAAAAAAAATTGCTTCTTTCTTTCTCTGTCTCTCTCACTGTCCTTCTATCTTAAAAAGAAAAAGAAGTGAAAATAAGAACAGTGGGGTGAGGGATTGGAGGGGTGGTTTATTGGTTATGGCACTTGCCTGGCATGCACAAGTATGGGTGTTCAAATCCTAGCATCATGTACAAAACAAAGTGTCTGAGGAATGAAAGTCACATGAAAAACTAAATTAAAAAACTGCTTTTTCTCACTCCCACTGTCCCCTTTCTGAAAAAAAAAAAACCAAAATGTGTGCATGTGTGTGTGTGTGTCTAAGAACTTCATTTTTATAGTTTTATCTGTTTAAACTTGTGGATTTAAGGGATATTGAGTTGGTATTGGTCACATTCCCGTGTTAAATGGTTATAAAAACCATCTTCTTACTGATTAAAGCAGTTCTCCTGAATTGTCTCCAATTCTGCATTCACCCTAGGACTGACATATGTATCCTTCAAGTCTCAAAAGTATAATTTTAATTTATTTATCTTCCTCAGCTATTTCAAAAAGAATTCTTTATATTTGCCACATTAGGTGAGCGCACACATGAAGAATTTGGCTCTTTAATTTACAATGACATGAAATCTTAGAATAGGAAACAAAAATCCAACAATACAATGACCTGCATTTTTTATTGCCTATTAAGGCTTCAAAATATAATTTTACTTAACAACTGTACTTTGTTGATATGAAGGAGAGATGTTTGTGTTTAACATTGGGATGCCATTATCCTTAGTTTCCATAATTCTGTGACAGAAGAATGTTAATCATATAGTGTAAAGGAAATGTATCCGCAAGGATCTAAAATATTTGTATAATATTGGTTATACTGATTCTTGAATTTGTTTGTTAAAAGGGGTTTCCTAGATTCAGTCTTATTCAAGTTCATGTAGGATAGGTAATCACGTTTTATAGTCAGTGTTTCATATCTGTTTCTAGCCAGCTACTTCTCATATTTCCCTGATATTTTATTCTCTTGAAAATTAAAAGTCTAATAGTTAAGCTTTTACTATCATTATACATTCTAGATATCTCTAGGCAGATAACAATCAATAATTACCAAAATATATTTAAAAAATAAATGTTTTAAATCAAATAAGCTATAAGTTTAAAAAAAAACTTTTGCTCAGGTCATAACACAAAAGATAAAGTTCAACTATATTTGAGTAATGTTTTTCTCACTCTTTTGCAAATCAACAAATGATTTCAGTTACTAAATTGGAAGATAAGAAGGGGTATAAAACCTTATTTCCAGAGAATTTGTAGATTTTAAGCTAATATAAAGATTACATTTTGTCAGAGATTTTCAAACTAAGGAATTGAGTTATTGTAAATCATAAATGCATATAAAGTAACAATATGATATGCATATATTCTTAGACCAGAATTATTCCCTAGATCCCTCCCTATTCTCCTACTCCCTCCTCTCCCTCTCCTGCCCCTTTTCCTCTCACCAGCTACATATATATGATTGCTCTTATGTGCTACTATGCTTCTGTTGGCTTTAATACATGAGGTTGACCACCTTTCACACAGGCAGGCTTGGGTTTAGCTCCAGCCTCCACAAATGAGTGAAGACATTCAACCCTTGACTCTCTGGATTTGGCTAACTGCTCAGCATGATTTCTTCCATCTTATAGAGATTTGTAAAAGTGATATAAAATGTGTTTTGAGGAAAGAAGATTCTCTACAGTATTTTATTTCCATCTTCCAGTTTTCTCATTTGCTCTATCATATTACAGTATTTCTGAATTAAAGTTAACTTTTTAGACTTGATCATATTGCAAAACTTTTTAATTTAATTTTATTTAACTCCTTGCAAATTATTTTATTTGACTCTTTACAAAACTACAATTTTGGGAAAAAAAAAAAGTGACCTCTCCAATGAACCATAAACTTGGAATAGATATCTTGGTATTTACTCAACACTATACTCAAGCTGGAAGGGAAATCGACTCTTCATTTACAGATCACAGTCTCCTATCCATCCTTCTGTTTACTCAACATATTAATTTTTATTATGAACCAGGAATTCCAGTGATTAAAATTGAGTGTTATTTTGCGGAGTTGTACTCTATCAGAATTAAAAAGACCATAAATCAAAGTTACATGAAATTAGCTAGTATATGAGCTAATAAAATTTATGCATAAAATAAATAGACTAGAGTAAACTAAGGGAATCTTAAGCTCCAAAGAATGGAATAAAAATAAGAGAATTTTAGTGTAACCCTTATTGAGAAAATGATGTTTGAGGAAAGATTTTACGTATAAGACAGTTTTGCTCACATCTTAGAGAAGATTACCAAAAGAAGGGAATATCCAGTAAAAAGGTTATAAAGTGAGAACATGCTAGGAATGAATAAGAAATCCTTAAATGATAAGTATGGATGGGACACGGAGTAAGAGCTGCAGAAGAGGTCATACAGATAATTGGGGAGGGTAATCTACAGTCATCTATGACATCATGAAAAGACCAGCACTTTTTTTTTATTAAGAAATTTGTTGATCAAACAAGCTTCTAATGAAATTATATATAAATTCTGTAAATTAGACTTACCCCCAGCCCCCAATTACTCACCCTGACCCCTCCCCCTCCTGCTCCCCAATACATCTCTGTGAATACCGTAGTTTGTGTGTCATTACAGTTAACTCAGATTGAAGCATCAGCATTGAACTCCTATCTCAAAGGCCAGGCTCTAGCTCCAGCCTCCACAGGTGAGTGAAGACATTTTACCCTTGGTTTTCTGGGTTACGCTTATTTCACTCATCATAATTTCTTCCACAGCCATCCATTTACCTTCAAAGGCTGCAATATCATTGTTTCTACTTGATAAGTGAAACTCCATAGTATATATGTACCACAGTTTTTGGATCCATTCATGCAGTGAAGGACATCTGGGTTAATTTAGTTATTGTAAATTGAGATGCTATGAACATCGATTTTGCTGTGTCATTGTAATGTGCTGATTCGAAGTCCCCTGGAAAAATACCCAGTAGAGGAATGGGTTCATACCTACAAAAAAAAAAAAAAAAAAAAAAAAAAAAAGACCAGCACTTGAAAATTTTGGGAAAAAAAATTTGTGATTTAAGAGCTTTTAAAAACAAAAAAAAAAAAAAAAACTGTTATTTTGGTTTTGTTTTTTGTT
>PVKS010027076.1:0-17699 GCA_004027875.1 Aplodontia rufa | reverse complement strand
GAAAGATTATATAATAAAGACCGCAACAGAGATGATGAATGTATTCCTAGTAAGCCAGAGATAATATCCCATCCTATTGGAAATTGTATTGATTATACCAGTATAATTTACACCATTCCCTACTTGCTCACTTTAAGTAATTTATATTACTAAAAAACTTGTTAATTTTTGTTGTGCAATTCATTAGGAATCATACATGATGTTTACATTGGTCAGTCTCTATGAAAAGGTCAATTCTAATAGCAAGAGCAATAGTTTAATTTGTGGATATAAAATATTCTTTAATATTTATGTACTTAAAATTTCTTGTGGATTGATTCATAGATGGAAAAGAAAGTACTATCAAAGAATGTTTAGTTTCTTATTTAATTAGTAGAATTAGCAAACTGAGAAAAACGATTTCTGTAGTACTCATTGTTTGTTTAAAATTTATATATTTTTAAGCAAAATTCCAAATTATAATGATTCTTGTGTTTCCAATCTATAAAACTATGGGTCATAGAAATGGAGCTTACACTGAAAAGTTTCTTAAATATTAGTAAAGTATACTTGACTTTTAAAAACTTATAATGTCCTATTTGTATTTCAAATACCAGTTTTACAATAGTTTAATGAAATATCTTAAAGAAAAATGTAAATAATTTATGTCAATTATTTAACTTTTCCTATCTTACACAAGAATATTGAACAACAATTTAAATGATTCTAAGTGCTGTTTCTGGCATAATGCTTTACAAATAAACTGCCATCTCTTCCATTTGCAATCATTATAAAAACTAAATTAAAAAGTAAATTTCAAGTCTGAATCATATTTGTAAAAAAATTTGTAAGGGAGGGATAAGGGTGGGTAATTGGGGGGGGGGCACTCCTGGGGGTAATTTTAATATCCAGAATCTATACTCACTTAATTGTATTTTGTTAAAAACTTGTATGGTTATTAAAAAAAATTTGTATGGTTGTTCAAAAAAATCACATATCAAAAAATTGTCAATGTTAGAGGAACAGAGGACAAGGTGAAATACTGGGAACTGAGTTAAAGCAAGGTACACTTTAAGTTTTATAAATATATCACTGTATATCATATTGTCAACTATTTTATGGGGTGAGAGGAAGGGAAGGGAACAGGAAAAACTGGGGACTTAATCAGAACAAATCAAATCCCATGATTTTATAATTACACCATTGTATAATCTTATGTCATATATACCTAAAAAGGAGCCAATATAAATAAACAAAAAATAAAAACTTTAAAAAAATTTGTAAGATTTTAAAGATTGAAAAAGTATTCATACTCAGTATTAATAAGCAGTGATAGTAACAATACAGGAAAACTATTTTTATCCATTTTTTCTATAGAAAAATACTAAATACTGTATGGTAATGTATTTTAGATTCAATTATATCCTAGCATCTAAGAATAATTAATGGTTCTTAATATCTTCCTAAGCTATGAATTGATTATATTTATATAGCCTTTCTGTAGTTACTTTAAAGGTGTATTTACTCTTAATATTTGTTCAAAGAGTACAAAATAATGAAAAGAATGATAATGAAACACTAGGCAACGAAACCTATGCAAAATGTGCACTAATTTCAGAGGCTACCAAAAAAGGTCCTAATGAACTTCAGTTTTTGCCTGAGAGAATGTCATTTTAGAGATATATCTTTGGGTCTTATGAATGAAAACTAAATTAAAAATTCAGATAATGTTAAAATTGAAAGTTATAATAGAAATGATTGTAGTTCATATAATAGTAAAAAGTATGTTATATATCTCCATTAATCTCAATGCCTATATTGCCTTACATACAATTATATTTTCCAAGCATTTGCTATACATTTATCTTCATATATAGTCACTTTTATCTTTGTATATATAATAATTTCTCTATATCTGTTTCTTTATGAAATACACCACCTAAGGTTTCACACACTTCTGTTGGTGATCATAAACATATGTGTGCTGGAACAATGACTCAGCTGTTGGAGAGCTTGCCTCAAATCCATGAGGACCTGAGTTTGAACCCCAGTACTATATACACTTTGTAGGAAAAACAAAGGCCAGATGAAAAAATAGAATTTATTATCTCTCTATCTCTCTCCCTCATGCTATCCTTCTCTCTTAAAAAATAACATAGATGTGCATTTGTATATATACATGTATAAGTATATTTACTTTAAAGAGATTATTCACATATTAGATTTCCTGTAATTATGAGGTGTTCATGACAAAACAATGCAAATAGACCCATAAGATGGATTCCTTTTCTGCCCAAGTACAAAGACTTACCAACTTAGTTTTTTTTTTTTTTATTATAGTGCCTTTTTAGCACTCTAGGTAAACTTTCTTAGGAAGTAACAAAGTAGGAAACAAATTACAGGTAAACTTTAAATGCAAAGTTCATCATTTTTCTACAAACAGATTCAACTTTTAAGCAACTCAGAAAGGATAGGAAAAGATCACCTTGCAATATGGATATATAATGCTTCAATAAAAGCACATGAATTGGAGTGAAAGAGGCTGTATGAAATTCAGGAAGCTATTATTTCACTCAGAAAGGAAGTCACATGCAGTATTCTCTTATGTCACAAAGGTCTGACCCCCACTCCTCTACCACAGCAGTAACTTTCCAGAAGTTTAAGTCTAAAGTTCCAAGACCAATATGTCACAATTTATCCCTTCATCCAATCTAATTATTTTAATTTTATCCAAAATAATTGAAGCCCAATATCTATTTCAATGAGGCTCTAATACTAAGAGCTTTTTGAAGCCCACATATTTCTTTTTTTTTTTTTTTAAAGACAGAATGACAGTGACAGAGAGAGAGAGAGAGAGAATCAATTTATTGAGTTTTTCACATGGCTTTCTTTGCTGCAACACTTAATTGTGTACCTGGGTGCTGGTGTTTGAACCCGAGTACTTGCACATGCCAGGCAAGTGCCGTAACTGCCAAGCCACCACTCCAGCCCCACATATTTCAAATTTTAGCTAGAGTTTTTTGTTTGAATTTTTGCATTGATTCAAAAAACTGAAATGGCAGACTAACAAGTATTAATTCATTATTAACGATATAAAGTCATCATTCAAAAATCAAAATTATGTAATTATGTAGCTTTATATTTCTATATGCTTTAAATTGTGCAAATTATTATATAAATATATTTCAAATGCTATATAATATCAAGATGGATACTTAAATTTCAATTTTGTTTTTTGAGAATTTACTTCTTTTTTAATTTTTTAACTTACAACATGTTTTTTCACTGTTTTATAAATATTAGAATGTCTGTATTAAAAATATGCAAATTAATTTCTATAATTAATTGAAAGTATGTAAGAAAAAATAGGTCATTATTTTAAATTATCATTTTATTTTCCTGAGGTTATTATGTGTACATATTAGTTTTCTTGGGATGCTATCACAAACTAATGCAAAACTAATGCCTCAAGAAACAAATGCATTGTATCAGTTCTAGAACCTTAAAGTCATAGAATTGCTGTCAGAATTGTAGAAAAGCTGACATTTGCCTTTTGTGCAAATATACACTTATATATATGTAAAAGTCATGTATGTAATATGCATACATGTGTGTGCATATATGTGTATATACATACAAAATAGGAGAGAAATTATAAGCAATTTACTATGGATCATATGGTTATAGGGCTTGGAGAAGTCCCTTATCTGTTGTCAGAAGAAAGAAACCAAAAGAGCTGATGGTATAGCTTCAGTATGAATGCAAATGCCTAAGAACCAGGAAAGCCGATGGTGTAGATTTCAGTCTTGATCTGTACCCTAAGGCAGGTGGTAAAGGACTAGAAGTTGATAAAAATATTTTAGATATGGAGACAAGCTACATTGAGATTTTAATTCTTAGCTATGAGAATGTTGCTTTTAATCCTGGGTGGAGATGAACTTTTGTTCCAGGACTTTATGAATATCCATTATATATATGTAGACATAAGAAAATTAAATGCATTTGTAAAGGAGAAAAATAGGCATTGTAATATATTCTGTGTTAAGAAAGTTTTTGTACATTTTGAAAAAATTTCTATAACAAATTTGAAACCTACCTGGGAAAATGAGCACCTGTATTTGGATCACAATGGGAAATCAAAATGTGCAGGTGTTGTCCCTTCAGTGCCAGCCTAAGCAAAAACCCAATTACTAGGTGTTAAAAAAAACCTCTTAATATTCCATTTTGTTGATGATTCAACTTTGTGAAATATAATCAACCAGAATATGTATGCCCTTGTAAGAGTGAAAAGATTGTCCAAGACAATCTTGGAAGTTATATACTTTTCTAAAGGAGATTAAATAATATATGGGAATGGGGGAGGTTGAAAGGGAGACAACAGACATTAGTTCTAATTTCCAATCACATAACAAGTATTAAAAAGAATAAACTGTGCTGATCCAGCTGGGTTCTCACCTGAGGGACGGGCTGGGGATGAGAAAAACCACAGGCCAGAGACCCGAAACAGTCTTTCTTTGTCCAAACTTTACTTCTTTTTATATATCCATACTTTACATCTGTCTTTCAAGGCAACATTCATTTGTACTGTACGACAAAAATGCCTAACATTGAGTAATCTCAAACAAGTCAAGGCAACACTGTAAGACTCCATTTCAGAACAAACAGACAGCAATTTCTCACAGTTCTGAAGGCTGGGAAGTTCAGGAGCAAAGCACAGGCAGGTTCGGCTGCTGACAAGAGCTCATCTTCCAAAGGATCAGGGTCACCACGTCCAGCAGCAAAATAGAGAGCTCTCTCCCAAAGGAAGAGCTCTCACCTGAAGGAGCAGGGACATCACAGGCAGCAGAAAAGTGCAAGAGCTCCCTACTGCTGGCTGGAGCCTCTGCTTTTAAGGGCCTTCACCCCGCCCCCTCGAGGCCTCTCTACATTAGCTCCTTCATTGCCCCACCTGGATTTCGGAGGCACACGTTTGACCAATAAGCCTCTAAGTGCGCCTTTTGAAGGATCTAGAATAATTGGCAGGTGATACCAATGCGAAACTTCTGAAGCCCGTGTCCACACCCTGTTTTTCAACCTTAACAATGCACAGTCTAGCAGCCCTTCCTGAAGGAGCTGATGCAAACAGCAACAAGATCCAGGGCAACTGATAAAGCAAAGGTCAGACCCCAACAATAAACTGTCTCATTTTTAATTTTTATTGGGAAATTGTTTCCTTTTATATGTTATCCCATTTTGCTTTGCTTTCCTAACCCTTTTGACTCCTTCAAAAATTAACTTTGATATGTGGGTGGGGGGAGGAAGACAGAGGAAGGGGAATGAGGATATGGAGGATCTAGGGTGAATATCAACATTGTAGACTACTCTTTATACCCCCGAGAAGCTAATACTTATGCAATCATTTAATTCTGGAAAATGCATAATCTAATATATACATATATAATATGTATATGTGGACATTCCTATCTTTTATAGGAAGAAATATAGAAGAGTCAAAAGTGTGAGATATTGGCAATGGGCAAATTAGGATCAGGTGCATATCATACTATTACTACATATGCATTCATGATTGTACAACACTACAACTCCTAAATACAATTTTTCAAAAGTTAACTTGGGTTTCTTCTTCAATAATATCCCTAGTTGCTTCTCTCATGAATTTACATTGATATAGGATTTTTTATTCTTCTGTGTCAGTCAGACAGATAGAACCAAAAAAACCTGACAAAGAACAATGTAAGGAAGGAAAACTTTATTTTGAATTTGTGATTTCAGAGATTCAGTCCAAGTTCTGTATCACTCTGAAACTGAGGGAAGGCACAATATCAAAGTGGAAAGACATTGTGGAAGAAAGCTGTTCTTCTACTGGGAACTAGAAACAGTGTTTCAGAGAAGCCAGTAACTAAATACCATCTTCACAGCTCCACTCTAAGTGGTTTATTTCTTCCAGACATGCTCCACTAACCTACAGTTATCTCCCAATAATCCTTTCAAGTTTTTAACTCCATCAAATGGCTTAACACACTCTCAGTCTAACTGTTTTACCTCTGACAATTGCTCCATTGATAACACATGGGCTTGGGGGTGGAACACTTCAGATCCAATCATAACATCTCTACTACCAAAAATAGGAGTTTTTGTTGTTGTTTTTGTTTGAACAGATTCCAATTTTCTTTAGAACATAACTGATTTTGTATTTTATTTTTGTGTAATCAGTGATTTGTTCCACACTGACTCTGTAATATTAATTTATTAATTAATTAGCAAACTTCATTATATATTATGCCTAAGTGCTAGCTGCAGATGTCACCCAAAAGTTAATGAGAATTTAAGGGTCTTATTACTTATTTGAAGCAAAAGGAGAAATATGTTTCCAAATAATTACAGTGAAAACTTGTGAGGTTAACAGATATGTAAGTGAAATATGTAGAATTTTAAAACTACATGGAGCCAGGTTTGGTAAGCACATACCTGTAATCCCAGCTACTGTGAAGGCTGAGGCAGCAGCATCACAAGTTTGAGGTCACAAGTTTGAAAAATAAAATATAAAAGTGCTGAGGGTGCTACTGAGTGGCATTTGTATTCAATATCCAGTATGAAAAATAAAAATACAAGGACATGAGTGCTAACAGATAGGAAGGCACATTAAACTTTCTACATATATAAATTAACAAAGAAGTAAGTGAGTAAAATTGAAAAGAGAAAAATCTGTTTGGTGTTAGCTAGAATACATTTAAATAAAAGTGTACCAAGCAGGAGTGATGTATACTAATCTATCCCACAAAAAGCAAAATACAATAAGCAGCAGGGAAATAGGAAATATTGAAAGCCAAAATGACCAAAAACTTTTCAAATTTAATGAAAAATTTTAATTGTTATCACTAAATCATAATGACACATAAAATAAATATAAGTATTTCAAGTTATACATACAAGAAAAGAAATTCACACATCGTTAAAGAGCTGATATTCAAAGATAAAGAAAAAATATTAAAGTAGTAATGAAAACTGACTCATCACCTCTAAGACAAATACAATAATACCAGACACAGCTGACTTTGTATTAGAAAAAAATAATGAGACAAATTCAGTGGGATAAGATATTCAAAAAGCTGAAAAAGGAAATATTTATTGTTAATAAAGTATCCAGTGTCCATTATGGAAGAAAGGTATCCATAAAAATAAAAAGGAAAGTAAAATCATTTTGAGATAAACAAAAGTTGAAGATGCCCATTTCCAAGATAATTGCTTGCAATAAATTCTGAAGAAATCCTCCCAGGTGACAGCAAGTAATAACAAGCATTAATTTGTACACGGAAAAAATAAAACAAGAAATTCAGTGAAGATAATTATATGGATAATTTTAAAATACAGTTTATTGTATTTCTTTTTTTTCTGATTAGAAAGCAATGTGCAGGACATAATTATATGTTGGGATTACGGCATACCCAGAAAAAGGAACACATGGGATGTGTGTCAGAACAAAGCTATATTGAATAAAGAAAATGATACCCAAGAGTATCTGTAAAACACAAGATATAATCAAAGGAAGAACATGGTCATTGTGTGTATGTATAGGCATGTATGTATGTGAGTATATGGATTTATGCATGTTTATGTATAGCTTATGAAACAATTGAAGAGAATTTACATTTTTAAATTGCACTAGAATTAAGTTAATAAAAACAAATGTTGACTTTCAAAGGTTAAGATTTGTAAGTCTTAGATCAACTATAAAACACATATTAAAAATAAATTAGAACTCATTAAAGATATTAACATGCTATGGTATTCAAGAAAAGGTCACTAAGTGAAGAATGAATCAACAAAAAGGCATGAGACATAAAAAATTAAAATGAAAAAAGCAATCAGCTGCAAATCCTATCATATTAATAGGAAGAATTGTGAATGGAATGAGAAATCCAAATAAGAGGCAGACATTGCTGGTTGGGACTTAAAGAAAGAAAAACAACAATGTTATATTCTCTAAAGATTCAAATTAGATGAGAAAATTTTGAAAAGGCTGAAAGAATAAAAATGGAAAAGAAATTTGCTAAGACCACTGGGATGACTCTACCATTAACAAATGGAAATATACTTTGAAAGTTCTTAGTAGAGAGTAAATGAGATAATTCACCATGATAGGTTAATTAATCAGGAAGATATAAACATTATATATGTTCTCAAAGATATAGAAAATTAAGGTGACAGAATTGAAAGAAGAAATAAACATCTCAGTAATAATAGTTGAAGCCTTTAATATCCAAATTTTGATAATGTATAGCACAACAGGGGAAAGGATGGATAAAGAAGACTAGACCACCATTGCAAGCCTACTAGATCTAGTAGAAATTTATAAGCATTTTACCCAATGACAGCAATAAACAGATTCCTCTGAAGCATTAATTGAACCTTCCAAATGATATGACATATCACATCATATTTTAATACAAACTATTATACATTTAAAGTGGTGCTATTAAATAAAATATGTTCTTTTATCATACAGGAATGAAATTAAATTTCATTATTAGTGTGAAATTGGGAAAATAAATAAGTATATGAATATTTAGCAAGATGATCCCGAATAACCACTGGGACAAAAAAGAAATGATCAGGAATTAATACCGCAGTGGTTGGTTAGGAAGCCCAGAGTCTCCTTCTGCCTGTGGACATGATAATTTTTTTTATTCACTAAATATGGTCTTATATTTAAGAAGGAATCATTATCAAACAATGAAGAACAAATGTATAATAAAAGAGTAAGCCAAGGCTGATGCCATTCCATGTTTTCCCCTCTTGGGTTCCCCATGGTTCCATGTTTCCCCCTATTAAACCCTACTATGTTAATTGGACTTCTCATGGAAGTCAAAGGTTCTGCTCTGAGTTGATGCCCCCATGTTGGAAACTGAGGCCAACATGATGCCTGGCCGGATGCCAGAGAAAAGAGTTGGTGGTAAACAACTCTGTAAGAGGCCCAGCTGGCTTGTAAAAGAATTGGTGGTAAACAGCTCTCTAAGAGGCCCAGCTGGCTTGTAAAAGAATTGGTGGTAAACAGCTCTCTAAGAGGTTCAGCTGGCTTGTATCTTCCCTAGTAATTAGCAGACTGCCTGACTGCATGACTGCATGACTAAGCGATTTGGCCACTCATTTGTTATAATTGGTTGAATATGTTTGCACTGTGTCCTATTGGTTGTTGTAACAAATAAATACCGGGCATACAGAGTTAGAAAGGTAGATGACTCTGGTGAGATGGGACCCTCCCATGCAGGTGGCAGAAACAAGGAAACTACTAAGAGAAGAAGAAGAATAGCAGGCGGCAGAAATAGGGAAACTAGCAAGGGGAGAAGAAGAAAAGCCTGGGCAGTAGAAACAGGGACTCTAGTGAGAGAAGAAGAAAAGCCGTGGGAGTAGAAACAGGGACTCGAAAGCAGAAGAAGAAAAGCCTCAGCAGTAGAAACAGGGCCTCTAGTGAGAGAAGCTGTAAAAAGCATCTAGTGAGAGCCTCTAGTGAGAGGAGAAGGAAAAGCTTTGCCTCTAGTGAGAGGGAAGAAATAAAGTGTTTGGAGAACTCAGGACCAGTGGGTCTACTTCATTCCCAGTCAACCGAAGATTGAGAGCCTCCCCGGGTCCCGGCTGCACCAGGACAACCCCATACTACCTCCCTCTGGTCTCCTTGATATCTTTCCTATTCCCTCCCCCTTCCTTGCCCCACTCCCTATGTTTCCCAGATTCCTAGGCAAGATTCCCCCTGTTCAGATAAAAATTCATACATGTTGAGGTTATTATTAGTTTAGCCATTTATCATATCGTTTCTGATTGTGTTCTAGCTTCCACAGATGAGAGAAAATATTTGGCCCTTGAGTCTCTGAGTTTGGGGTATTTCACTTAGCATAATTTGTTCCATTTCCATCCATTTGGCTGCAGATGCTTTAATATCATTTTCTCTAATAGCCCAGTAGACTTCCATCCTATATATGTACCAAAGTTTTTGTTTTAATCCACTTGTCAAAAGAGGGGCATCTTGGTTGGTTCCATAATTTAGAGATGGTAAATTGAGCTGCTATAAATATTGATGAAGCTGTATCTGTATAATATGCCAATTCTGGCTCTTTTGGGAAAATATGCAGGAGTGGAATAGCTGGGTCATAAGGCGGTTCCAGCCCTAATTTTTTTGAGGAGTCTCCACACTGCTTTCCAGAATGGCTGTATCAGTTTGCAGTCTCACTAGCAATGTGACAGATTAATTCAGCAAGAGGTGACAGACTAATTCAGTGAGTGTTCACAGCCCGATGATTTTCTTGAGCTATCCACTGACTAGTTAAGAGGGTTCTGCTTCCCTTGTTAGCATGAAGCACATGTGAGCTGGCACAGACATTCACAGCACTGTCCCTCCATGGTTTCTCACCCAGGCATCCTTTCATGTGATCTAGAAGATAACCCCAGTTTTCAACAACTCTCTTAGGTGTGCAAAAGAGACTGCTGAAACATACTGTTAACCCTGACATTTTGGAAAGACTGCCTAAGACCTGGCTTTTCCCGGACTTCTCTCAGGCTGCTTAAGATGACCAGAATAGTGTAGGTACCTTGGAGAACTGAGATCACGAAATACCTGGTCAACAGGTTGCTTCCCCAGAGAACCTGTGTCACAGCACATAAAGATCAATACAGATTGGTAGCTGCTTCCTCAGCCAGAAAAAGGGAGTGAATCATGTGTCCAAAGTCCCAGGTTTTCAGAAGGACTAGATACTTTCCTCATCTACCTCAGAACAAGAAAATAACCAGGCATACCCTAGATATCTGGAAGCTGGTGGGGAAAACAACAAAGTTTTTGTGTGACACTCTGTTGCTCTAGAGAGCCTGCCATGGAGCATCAAGAGGCTGATCCAGCCCAAGGAGCCCAGGGGAGAGGGAAGAGTGGAGTGTGCAATAAACATTTCATTTGTGGGGTCAAAAGGACTGCCCATGGAAATTATTTATATATAAAACACCTGAGGAACTAACAAGGTGTGCTATATTCTCAGTGCTAGAGGTTTGCTAATAATAACAAAAAACAACTGGGTGTTGTGTTGCCTCTTCCAAGGACCCATGATTCAGATGATATAAATTAAAATGAATACGCAATCATGCTCTCCTTAAAGCAGTCATTAGTTCCCACCCATTAGGAATCTGCCTACACAAATTCAAAGAAGACACACTCATAGAAAAGATTTGAGGGTTCCATGGTATCATTTATTAGTGTGCTTGGTGGACATTTTCCCAGTATGAAACCAGTTCATAAACACTGGGATAAGTTTTATTTTCAAATGTGTGGATACCAACAGGATGTTACAAGGAGCACAGAGAAGAAGACATGTGCAATGGGAGAAGTAATCTATAATAAAATGTGTTAGGAAAACTTAATATCCAATTAAAAATAATGAAGTTGTATCCTAATATGTTACCACACATTAAGCTTAACTCTGAATGATTTTAAGCCCTAAGCAGAAGACCCAAACTATAGAACTTCTAGAAGAAAATATAGTGAATGAATTTTCTTCATTGGCATTGGCAAAGCTTCTTAGATACAACACCAAAAGTATAGACTGAAAAAGCAAAAAGTGACTAATGTGATCACATCAAAACTTTTGCCCAGCAGAAGTGCAGGAGGTCACATAGATACTGACCTTAACAAACCCAGCTTACCATTGCCTACTTGTTGCAATTAATGGAATAGCTGTGGAATGTGCCCTAATGATGCAGTATCCTAAGATAAAGGGAAATATCCTAAAGAGCTCGGACTTTTCCTCATATCTCCTAGAACAGGGTGTCTTGCAAAACTCGATTGCAGTAACTGAAATTATGTATAAGATATAAACTCAGAAAAGAGTACTTCCTGGGAACTCCAGCTGTAATGAGCAGGGAGGCACACGCAGACAGAGACGCCATATTTTCTTCACAGCTGCATTAGCCAGGTGTCTATCACTATAAAGAAATACTTGAGATAATAATAAAAAAGAGATAATAATTGGAAAGAGAACACCGCTGCTGCTTTTGTTACTGTTGTTGTCATTGTTGCCTTATAGATTTGGACGTTCCAGTCCATGATCAATTGGCTGCAATGCCTGGAAACTGGCAAGGCAGCACATAATTGTGGAAATGGGTGATAAAGCAAACCTACCCTTCATGGCCAGGAAATAAGAGAAAAAGAGGAAAAGACCAGAGTTCCACAATTCCCTTCAAGAACATGTCCTTGACAATCAAAGGACTTCCCACAAGGCCCCACCTCCCCAAATTTCCACCATCACCAAGTATTCTCAATTTGGGGTCCATATCTTTACCACATAGACCTTTGAGAGAGATATTTATCCTTCAAACAGTAGCACAACATTCCTGAGCCAAGGTGGATGGGCATATCATGGATCCTAAGCTGCTGCTGATTTTTTGCTGCTTTTCTGTGAGTACTACAATTGTTTTGTGTAACTTGTATAAGTATTGTCTTCCAATAATTTTGTATTCTGGCAATTTGGTTTCTGCAAACCTTCCTGCTACACCTAGTAACTCCTGCAGAAATTGATATAATATTTATAGATAATTTATTCACCCCATTCTTACCCCAGTTACTAAATGGTAAAAAAGAACTTCCCCTTTCAGGTGTTAATACAAATGCAAGATATCCTGCTAAAGAAAAGAAAAGAATTAGCAGTGTAAAAATGAAAGATAATGAATAGGATAAAATATATGCAAGCCATATAACTGATAAGGGGTTAATTTCAAAAAATGTGTAAGGAAATCTTTTAACTTAATAGCAAACAATGACAACAGCAAACAATTAAAAACGGACAAAGGATTAGAATAGATATTTCTCAAAGAAGCCATATAAATGAACCACAAAGTAGAATAAAGGATACCCAACATTATTAATTATCAGAGAAATACAAATCAAAACCACAATGAGATAGCTCACACCTGTTAGGGTGATAATTATTGAAATCAAAAGCAATGTGTAATTATCAATTCAGGATAATAAGCATATCCATTGCTTTATATATTTATCATGTCTTTGTGAGGAGAACATTCAAAATCATCTCTTCTTATTATTCTGAGATATACAAAACCTTATTTGAATATAGTCATTTTACCATGCAAAACACCACAAACAAAATGCAACAATAGAAAATGAGTGTTGGCAGGGAAGGGGAGGAAGTGGAATAATTATGCAATGCTTCTCTACATTGGTGGAGCTGCTCTATTAAAAATGTAAACTTTTCCTGAAAAAAATTAAAAATAGTATTAACATATCCAATACTCTTACCCTTATGTATTTCTTAAAAAATTAAATCAGTATCTTGAAGAGCTACTGGCACTCTGTGTTTATTGAAGTGCTATTCCCTGTAATCTAGAAGTGGAAATAACCTAAATGCCCACATATTGTCAAATGATAACGAGATCATGGCATAGGCACATGATGAAATATTATTGAACCCTAAAAGAAGTTAAATCTGTTGTATACTGCAAGAAGGATATAGTGTCCTTGAGGACAATGTACTGAGTAAAATAAACCTTTCACAGTAGGACAACAGAATATGGTTTTATCCATATGAGGTATCTAAAGAAGTCAACTTTTCTATTCAGGAAATAGTGTGGTGATTACCAGGGAAGGAGGGAGAGAAAAATGGGAGTTGCTGTTCAATGTGTAAAAAGTCACAACCATTCAAGAAGAGAAACTCCAGGGGATTTGCTGTACAAAATCAAGCATATAGTTGACAATACTGGATTGTACACTTAAAATTTTTCACAGTTGAAATCATGATACACTGGTGTTGGGGGTTTCCTAAATTTCATCCCCTGAATTTATTCACATGTATTTCTTATATCTGTGATGTCCTTCTAACTAGTAAAACATGGCAAAAGCAACAAGACGTACATAACTATTTATACATGAGTATACAGTTAAATTTCATAGGAATTTTGCTTCCACCTTGTTGGAGTTTCTCATTCCCTTACAAAAACTGATAAAGTAAAAAGCCACATTAAGGAATCCAAATGACAAGGAACTGAGGCAGTCTCAGAGCTACAGGTGGCTTCCTGCAAACAGAAAAGTGATACTGTCAAAGACGATGCAAGTTTGGAAGCAGATTTCTTTCCATCTGAATCACCAAAAAATAACCTACCTATAACCATTATTTTGATTACAGCTTTGCAAAGCATTCACATAAGCCATTCCCAGGAATATGACCTATGGAAATCATAACATATTAAATGCATTGTTTTAAGAACTGAGTATGTGATAATTTGTTATAAAGCAAACTAAAACTGATAGATTCTATTTCATGGAGGTTGGGTACTACTAAAATAAGTATCCAAAATTTTGTGAGTGGCTTTGGAAATGGGCAATGGGTGAAGTTGAGAATTTTTTTTTATTCAGAAATTTATTTGTTGAACAATCAAACAAGCTTCTAACAAAATAATATATATATAAATTCTGAAATTTAGATTGGGTACGCTGTTAGAAATCTGTATGTTAGGACTTCAATTAAGGCATTTTCACTCATTTTTCAAAGAAATCTGGATTTAGAAAATGCTGCTGGTGAAAGTCCAGAAGGAAACAGACATACTTTTGGAAAAGAAAATTTTAGAAACACCATTGGCTATAGTATTGTTGAGAGTTGAAATTATGCCTAATGAATTTAAGATTTGCAAACAAAGTGGAAAAAATATTGTCTGGTTCCTTCTTGGTACCAGTAGTAAAATATAACAGGAATGAGATAAATTTAAGGAAGTTCTGTAAAATGAAAACAACAAAAACAGCATATGAAGTTTTGGGATAGTCTCAGTTTCTCCAGATGGGGAATGCTGCAGAAATTTACAGGTGTGTTTTGAAAATTCCAAAACAAAGCATGTCTAGAGAAAAAGACCAGAGCATGATGATATGAACTTTTTTCTTAATCCTTCAGAAATATTGAAATGTGGGAGTACTTCCCTCAGCCATCTTAGCCAGAATGTCAGATACAGAAAAAATTATTTTAAAATTATTATGGATAGGAGTCTTGTGTAATAGAGTAAAACTTAGATAACTCCATGGGAGAAATACAAAGTTTTGAAGAAAATCATTAAGCAGGATTATAAACCTACTCATTTGTAATCTCATAGATGAGGTATGGAATTTGAGCAGATACTGTATTAGATTAAAACTCTTGATTACATACCATGAATATGAAGAGTGGGTGTATTTTACATGTGGGACAGGTGTGAATCATCGGAGGATAGAGGGCTGTCCATGGTGGACCATGATCCAAAATTCTTGATGTTCATGACCTTGTATGACAGCCTCTGATCATGGGCAGGCTTTGTGATTTCTTTGTAACAATAGCATGTGCCAAAAGTAACAAGAAATCTATGATCATACGATTTATTTGCAAAATATTGTAGGACCAACTTTGCTCTGGTCTCTGACTAATTTGCCGTAAGTTAGCAGCCTTACTAAAAGTTACACATGGCAAAGAATAAAGGGCAGTTCCCAATTCATTGCCAGCAACAAGCTAAAACCTTTATTAATGCAGGGAGTGAACACTGATAAAAAGCTTATATCCTTGGAAGCAGATTTCTGTCCAGTAACGCTTCCACATGAAATCTAACCCTGGGTGTTAACTTGATTGCAGCATAATAGAGGAATTAGCTAAAACATGAACAAAAAGCTTAAAGAAATATTTGAGTTAGTTAATGTTTGTTTGAAACTACTATATTTATAGCTTTTAAGTACAGCTTGGCATAGTCTTACCTTTGTAACTCCCATGGTGACAGGATAGAAAAAGGCAGAGAATGAGGGGAAAGGAAACTACTTAGGTTGTTCTTTGTTAATCCTCTGACATCCTTTTGGAAATTTCTGCAACATGGCAACTTCCTAGTGCTTTTGTGTTATAAATCTAGCCATTGGATTATTACCTAAGCTATTGTTTCAGACTCTTTTGTTCCAAAATTGGAAATTCTAGACCATTGAGCTATATTAATTTGCCTGATTCAGAAGATAATTAGTAGTGGAGATGCTAAGCAAAGTTAAAATATCCTACTATGGAAAGAAATTTAGAATGATCATATTCTTAAAATAGTTACTAGGTTTTAAAGCACATTTTAAAGAAGTAGATTTAGGAATCACAATGTCTAAAAAATTATAATGAGTCATAATTTTTCTTAATAACTTAATACTAACTGAAAACAAGAAAGAACATTTTCCACAGAAGTCATGTATTTTATTCACACATCATAAATAATATCTACATTTCCTTTATGTTCTTCCTAAAATCGCTTCTACACAGATCTAAAAATCAGATCTGTACTGTTTTAAAAACATTTGTATTTACACTGATATATAATATGTTGCTTCCAATTTTTTTGTTTTGTTTTGTTTTGTTTTTGGTACCAGGGATTGAACTGAGGTGTACTTAACCATTGAACCACATTCCCAGCCCTCTTTTTTTGATTTTAAATTTTGAGACAGGATCTCACTATGTTGCTTAGGGCCTCACAGAGTTGCTGAGGCTGACTTTGAACTAGCAATGCTCCTGCCTCATCATCTTGAGTTGCCTGGATTACAAGCAACAGTTTTGCACCTAACTGCTTCCCAAATTTATGATTCCAATCAATTCTCCCATATCTAGTAGAAGCCACCATCACCATGCCATCAATTTCTGCAGTGTATTCTTTTCATTCTGTTCACACTGAATCTTTTTTTTTCATGTAGGTCACAATGAACTTTTTCTTTTTCAAAATTCTATTAAACTAAAAACTCCTCAACAAAATGTGCAAAAATCATAGATATACATATTGATGAAGTCTTTCAAATTATATTCACTTATTATGCTAGCCTTCCTGAGAAAATTAACTCAAAATAAGGAAAGATTTGTTTTATGTCATAGTTTCAGAAGTTTCTCTTCATGGTCATTGTCATTTGAATTCATTACTTTGGATCTGTGGAAGAATAGTGCATCATGGACATCATATATGGCAGAGAAAATTGCTTTTTTCATAGCATCTGAGAATCAGAGAGAGAGAGAGAGAGAAAGACAGAGAGAGGGAGAGAAAGAAACAGAGAAAGAGAGAGACAGAGGAAGGGGCCAGGGTCTCAATAGATCCTTCAAATCCAAAACAGAAATTAAATGTTTTATATGCTAACAACTTAGCTTTAAAGGTGAGTTTTTATAAAACTTGATAAACTAATATTCCCAGCTGTTCCATCATCTGTTATTTAAAAATTCACATTCTTGGGCTGGAGAGGTGGCTCTGCGGTTACAGTGCTTGCCTGGCATGCATAAGTATGGGAGTTCAAACCCCAGCACCATGTACCCAACAAGACTCGGAGCAACGAGGGACACATGGAAAACTAAATAAAAATTGTTTCTCTCTTTATCTCTCTCTCTTTCTCTCTCTTTCTCTGCACCTTTCTCTTTAAAAAAATAAAATAAAATAAAAATGCACATTCTTAGTCAGATACAGTGGCCCACGCTTGTAATCCCAGCTACTCAGGAGGCTGAGACAGGATGATCACAAGTTCGAGATCAGTATATGCAACTTAAGGAGAACCTGTCTCAAAATAAAAATAAAAAGTGCTGGGTATATGGCTCAGTGGTGAGGTAACTCTGGATTCAATTCCTAGTACCAAAAACAAAGTCAAACAAAAATGTACCACTACCTGTCAACTTGTCATATGCAGCATCTTCTGCTTTGTCCTCTCCTTCTGCCATTCT